>JARYZH020000100.1:1054357-1202369 GCA_030021035.2 Notholithocarpus densiflorus
TCATGCACCACCTCTGACTCTGAGTGAACAAAATACATCTAATCCTGAAATTCTTTTATTTTATTGTTTTTAAAAGCAATCTTGAAAATCTAAAATAGAAGAGAAAAGTAGGGAGGCTCAATGGTCCAGTAATAATGATAAAGGTTGAGGCTCTTGATCTCTCTCTGTAATTCTGTTGGTGTTTTGTGAATAAAAATTTCCAGTTCATAAAAAAAATAATAATAATAATAATAATAATAATAATAACCAAATGACCTAAACTAGCTATACAAACCATTGTAAGTTCCAGTTAGCTTAACTGGTAAAGTCTCTGATGGTTGTATAAGAGATCTGGGGTTCAATCTCTGTCTACACCAAAAACTAATTGGTGTTTTTGTCTGATGATAAAGAGCTATCATTAGGAGCGAATGCCATAAGTTGAAACTTTCTCTCCAAAAAAAAAAAAAAAAAGCTATACAAACCATTAAAATAAATAAATAAATAACATACACAAAATCCGTAGGCTTGGAAAAAATCATTTTAGTTCATTTTGAACTACTGCTTGCATGATTGAAAGTAGTTAACAATAATATCAAATATTCATCAGATGTTGAAAGAAATACTTACAGCTTTGAAATATTATATATATCCATAGACAGAGGTCAAAGTATATGATACTATAGTGATTCAATTTTGAAAACATAATAACTCAATCGTCATTTATATCTAGGTTATAAATGACAATATCTCAGTTGGCATTGAGTTTTATTTAAGAGTCCAAACCAGTAGGTGCTTTGATAAATATGTGTCCTATACTCCTATATATGCCTAACGGGATGGAATGTTTTTACTCTATAAAATTTTTCTCGCAACTAAATTGCATGAATTTCCTCCAACTCATTATGTGACACTCATAAAATTATACATGTGTATTAAATTACATAATTTAAGAAATTATTTAAACAAATTACATAATTATTAAGTAAATCATATGTCTAAAAACTACACATAAGTAGTTTATAAAATTGTCACCTAATAGGTTGCTAACTAAGGGAAAGGCTTGGATCTACTGCATCTTGTGCACTGGACCCAATAAAATATTGAAACGTAAAAATTCATAAACATATGACAATATCTTATCGGGTTTAGTTACAGAACGCTGAACCCAAGCCAAAACCATTGACTATATCCACTATAGAATGCTTGCTATCACGCTATAAGCCAACAACTAACTTTGACTAATTGATAAACAATATATGATAGATGGTATGTACACATGGGTGGCTAAGTGAAATATATTGAGTAATGGGTTCAAAGATATATGACGACGTATATATCTTTATTCCTTGCTAAAATCTATGAGAGAACATTCAAAATAAGTGTCAAGTCAACTACTCAAGTGTCATTTTGCATAAAGCAATCTGGATAGGGTTGTCTTTTTCCAAATCAAGATCTTGTTGCTTCTTGAATTATTTGAACCAGTCAATAATTTATTGACAAAATATGTTTCTTTCTCTCTTTATTTTTTTAAATATAAAATTTAATAATTATGATGATTTTAATAAGTATTTATTTTATTATATTTATATGTGGAACTATTTGGTCTACCATATATGATGTAGAAAGATTTTATTAAAGGGTGTAAATATATGGGGTTGTGATCCTTATAGAATTTTATCTAAATTAAAATTATACTAGAATGATGATGTGGAAAATGTGAGCTTGCAAACATTTATATAGAAATATTAGAAGAAGTCAATATAAAAATTAAATATTTTGATTTTATATATATTATAGACAAGTGGGAATATGCAAAAAAAAATTTCACATTTCTTTGTTACACAACTATTAAAATGCTGCAAATGGAAATTGTGTCATTGGTAAGCCCATATAAAAATCATGTTACCAATTGCGACTTATAATTTAATCATTGTTAAAATATTATGATTTTTTTTTTGTTTTTTGTTTTTTGTTTTTTTGTTTCTAGCATTAGTATTACTAACATGTAACTCATGCAAACGCATGAATGCATTTAAAATTAAACACAATTTTTATTATAAAAATATAAATAATTAGTCAAATTATTTTTAAAAAATAGTATGTAACGCATGTATACGTATAGATATATTTAAAATTAAACACAATTTTTATCATAAAAATGTAAATAATTAGTCAAATTATTATTTTTTTTAAAAGCAAACGTAATTAGTTTTTAATACTACTTATGATCATTTTTCTTCTTCTAATTTTTAATAAGATAGAATGTGTGGTGATCTTTATTGTGTGGTGATTTTTATTGAGTATACGTGATTGGTTTTTTTTTTTTTTTTTTTTTTTTTTTTTTTAAATTTTATAGTTCATTAATATTAAATTCTTGGTATTTTGCACTCATTAATTCACTTGACACAAAAATTAAAAATTTTAAGTGGATAATTATGGTATGGTCCTCACATAAATTTAGACACATGGCTCAAAATTTTATTCTAAATATTTCAAATTCTAATTGAACTTTCTCTAAGTTTTACTTATTAATATATATATATATATATATATATTTATATGAAAGCTCGAAAATGTGTTGAAAACACAAGAGCTGTTTAGACCCCCAAATTAAAGTTATGGCTCGATTGATTTTACACTAACTTAATACTAAGTGCGGAATACTGTAAATGCGAGCGAATAAACAAACATACTACTCTAATCCATAATCATAGCAACACAGCAGTAAAATGGAATGTAAAAGAGTAGGGAAGAAAGATGCAAACACAAGATAACACGCCGATGTGTTATCGAAGAGGAAATCGAAGAACTCGGCGAAAAACCTCTCCGCCGCCCTCCAAGCGGTAATCGATCCACTAGACAATCAGTTGGGATATATGGGTTAGCAAGAGACCCTCCAAGCCTAATCTACCCACTGTATCTAAGTCTTCCAAGCTCCTACTCCAACAAGTATTCTCGGAACCGTGTCTTGTCTAACTCTCCGGATCCCGCAACAAGCTCCATGTTGCATCTGCCATCCTTGGCTTCTTCCAATGCTTCCCAGCAGCACCAAAACCTCACTTGACACTCTTAAAGGGTGTGGTAAGTATTTGAGCTATTAACCTCTTAATGGTATAGAAATGGAGAGGTAAGGAGAAGAGGCTACAATGATTTCTCACTAAGGATGAGTAGCTCTCTCTCTAAAAGATGGGTGTGTGTGTTGTAGAAAGCCTATCTAGGTTTTTTCTCTCTGAATTGCCTTCTTTACATTTGTGGGTAATGAGGGTATATATAGTATGGGTGAAGGGTAAGGAAGTCACTCTAAAAAATCCTCAAGTCAGAATGTTTCGCGACTATCTCGTGGGAAGGCCTTACTCCGCGAGACACTCGCGAAAACAACAGCCTGGCACGACTTTTCAGCTTCTAGTCATGTGCTCCTCACGTGGCTCTTTCGCGGGTTAGCTTCCAGCGAGACACTCGCGAAATCCACTGATTCTTCATTTTATGCACGATTCTTCACCAATTTAAACTAAACCCAATACAATAAAATCCCACAAAATACAAGGAAATAAATTAAAGCAATTACAACACTTTTTGTCATGGAATAAAGCCAACATAAAACATAGTTGTAAATCACAACTTTACAATCTCTCCTTTTGGCTATTCTGTGACAAAACATCCTATAACAGACTCTAGACTTAAACGTGAGTTTGGGAATAATGGTAAAACTCACTCACACCTAAATCTAGAAGCTGTGTAGCACTTGGAACATATATACCTGTAGCCTGAAACACTTGCACAAAACACATTAGACCTTCAAGGTAAATCAAGTGATAAAAGGACAAGTATAATGTAACAAGTAAATTGCGATCAAGTAAACATCATGTGAAACATGTGAGCAACTTGACCATACACCAAAACAGTCATATAGAAATGACTACAATGATCATATAGCAAATCAAATGATCATCCGAACATGCAACCAATAAAGCACAATAGCATAAGGATAAAAGCATGTCCAACACATAAGCATGATGCTATCGAGCAGACCTCGATGGATCGAACAGCTATCGAGATGTTATAGAAGAGATAAAAAGTTTCTCGATCGATCGACCCAGCTATCGAGAGGTGTCGAGATTGCAATAAAAAGCAACTGAAGAGCTTGATAGAAAAGCTAGGTGTCGAGGAGGTGTCGAGATTGCTTAAAAATAGTTTTTCAAGAAGAGAAAAACACAGATATGAATGCAATCAAACATGCAACTCAACCAATGATCCAAACAACATTTTGAACTCTCAAAATCATCTCTCATCAAGAAAAATGATAAGCACAAAGATCCCAAAACACACACACACTAAACAGGTCTAACCAATTTTATATTTCAAAAACAAGTCAAGACAGTTTAGTGAGCATACATTAACACATGTAAACCTTGTGATGGCCAAATCACATTGTACTTGCACGTGTATCAATAGTAGCAAAGAATATTGCGTGTTGTGTGTGAAAAACATTGCAAGATTGCATAAGTGTCTACATGTTATGAAAATTTGAGATATGAGAAAATCACTTTAACTCACACACAATCATAACTGTTTAATGGGGACTATCACTTTCGAGGTACATTTTATAACTCCCACATCTCCTAGAAGACACATTTGCAATCATATTTAAAACATTTTTATTCTTTTTGCTTTTTATTTTCTCTGCATATTTTTCTTTTTGAGCAAATCATGCATGAGTATATAAGAGAGAGAAAAGAAATACCCAATTATGTTAAGCAATTGACATTCCAATTTTGCTATGCCGAAGCACACAAATGTCATTTCATGATTGACGGGCAACAGTGACGAGATAGTTATTTATGCATTTCTCTTTGGATTTTCTAGTCCTTCCCGTCAAAACTCACTTGCTTAGTTGTGTATAAAGATGCTCATCTAAACTACAAAAGATACAAAGTTTAGAAAACTTTGTTTCAATGACCATTCAAGGTACACAAGTACCAATGTACACAAAACACACTCTGTTTTTGTATTTTTCTGATTTTGATTTTTCTCCTTTTATTTTGAAAAAAATAAATAAAATAAAATAAAGACTAAACAACCAAACAAAAACAGACAAACAACATGAAAGCATGAAAGAAAGATGCATATGCATGAAAGCATGATAGAAAGGTGCAGATGCATGAAAGCACGATTCCAAAAGCAGATAAGAAATTAAGCAAAGAGAGTCCTACTTTAGACAGAAAGAATTAAAGCAGAGGACAACAGAAAAGACAATTAAGTCTTAGGCTCCTTTCTCAGCCATACAGCATGAGTCGTTGGCCGTGAAGATGAAAAGACACGTGTCCTAGTATGTCTACTAAAGGACATAGAAGAACTAAAATTCTCCTGAAATTGAGTTAAAAAGCTCAAGGCTTTTAATAACTCTCCAAACAAAGGTGTAGGTCATTGAGAGGAAACCTGTGACCATTTGGACACTTGCTTTTGAGGATACAATTTAAAGCAATTAGGATGAATGTGTCCAGAAACACCACAATGGTGACAAACATGAGGTCTAATAAAGGATTTAGAATTAGACAAATCAGTTTTGGATTTCATACCTTTATCACATTTCTCAGATTAGGGCACAAAGACAGTCCTTGATCTAGAAGCCGTGGAAGAGGAGGGGCCGAAAGAAACAGCATATCCTAAGCCAGTCTTATCAGAACTAGGCTTTTGAGCACTCAATACCTTATCAAGCTATGCACTAGACATCCTTTCTATTTGAGTTCTAGCTTGACTAAGCTCAACCTCGAGATTCTTGACCTTATCTTCTAATGAGGTGTTCTCCACAATAAGAGTCTCAACTAACCTTGTAGTCTCATCTAGTTTGACTAACAGGTCAGTTTTTTCAGTTTTTACCTCATTAAGTTCTTTTCTACAAAGATGAGAAGTCTTTTCAGATTTTATAAATTTAGTACATAACTTATCATAGGCTTCCTAAAGGGTCAACTTCTTGGTTACTTCATTATCAGAAGAATCCTCATTGTTACTAGCACTCTCCACAATCACCTTATTGGTTGAGGCAGCAAAAGGCATAAAATGACCACATTCATCCATACACTCATCGGAAGAGTCATCCTCAGTATCACTCCAGGTAGCAACCAACCCTTTATCTGTTGAATTCTTAGTCTTTTCCTTCATAAGGTAGTTTGGGCACTCAATCCTCATATGACCAAAACCTTTGCACTTGTGGCATTAGATAAAGGGTTTCTCATTCTTGCCCTTCCTAGAGGATCTAGATTTCCTAGGAGGTTTGCCCTTATCCTTTTTCTAAATTGAAGAAGCTTGATAATTTCATCAGTTATGAAGGTTAGATCCTCATCCTTGTCATTATCTTCATCTTCATCTTCACTTTCATTTTCAGAGTCCTCAATCTCTTCCTCTATACCCTACTGTTAAAATTTGCCGCTATGATTGTTGCATCATCCCAATCCACTGGCGCTTCCTTTGGCTTAATCCAGCCAACTTCAACAGCTTGCCATACCTGTTCACCTAGAACTTGCAAAAAAACTTTCATATGAACTTTCCAGTATGCATAATTAGTGCCATCAAATAAAGGAGGAATCAAAAGAGATTGTCTACAATCCATGACAACAGGGGTCAAAGATCACACTCAGGAAATTAATCTAATCAGAGTGTACCCGCTCTGATACCACTTGTTGAAAAATTTAGACCCCGGTTGATATAATTAACAAGTATTAAATTCAAGTTGTTAATTAGATTTATTATGAATAAAACTTGTTAAAACAAACAAACATCAATATCATGTCAAAATCATGTAGTGGAAAAATAAATAAGATAAGATATGATGACCCAGGAAAACCAATGATATAAACTAGTTTCACAGTAAAAAACCTGGGGGGAAACCTTCCCGAAAAGCAATCAACTATAGTAAAGAGAAGTTTCAGATTTAGTACAAAACCTTTGTCCTTAGACTCTACAATCACCGTAGATGAACTTACAGCAGAAACCTTCCACCGCTTCAGAACCTCTAAATTCTTCAATATATGAACGACATCCTTTTGCACGGATCCCAGTACGTGACTAACCAATGATGCACGGCTCCTAGTACATGACTAACACACCAACTTGAGAAAGATTGTTGGCTGCAAAGTTCTTCACTTCATCAACAATGAAGATCAAGAAGCACTTGGTTGCAAAACCCTAAGGCGCAAAAGACGCAGCAGCTTCCTTCAGAGAGAATAAGGCATCGGTCACCTTTTGCATGTGTTCTCCTTGTATTCTCTTATGTGACGGCCTCTAAAATAAGCCTTATATATGTCTAGGGTTGTGAGAAAAGAAACCCTACACAAATACATAAGCATGGGCCGAAAATCAGATCTGAAAATTTGAATTTCGTAATTCTCGATAGATATCTCAATAGATAGTATCTGTTGAGCCTCATTAAATCTCAATAGATAGCTATCTGTCGAGCAGTTGTCGACCTTTAATGAATCAACACTTCTTCACTTGTTTCTTGGACAGATTTTCATAGCTTCAATACTATACTTGAACTCTTATTCTTTGAAGTATTAAACACATCCTAGATTTACCCAATTACAAGAAAATTGCGTTTTGTCAAAAGATTAGCCAATTACATAAAATATGTCCTTAACACACCTCCTACATTCCATGTCTTGAGACCACATCTTTCTCAGCTCTAGTTTCGTGGCTCTGCAATAGACTTGCCATTGTCTCATAAAATTTAGAAATGATGCCTCATGGGGCAGAATTTTTAGCCCGTAAATCCCAAAATAAAAATTTCACCTTGAAATTTTTCCATTACAAAATTTTAAATCCCATAAAATGACCAAATCTTGACTGAAAATTCCTTACCCAAACATAGTTACTAAACACACTTGTTTGAAATTTTAAGAATTTAAGGCTCTTAACAGATAAATTTCATGATCCAATAGTGTATTTTTGCCAATTATTTACACCCTTCTCCCAACACAAAAGACAAATGCAAAACTCTACTTCCATCTCTTCATTTTTCCAAGATTGTTCATAAGACTAAATTCACTATAAAATCTCTCCCCTAGCAAGTTGACCCAATCATTACACTCAATGGCAAGCCATTATCTGCCCTTCAAAACTAGATATTATTTTCCCTCCAACCTAATAATATTGGAAAAGTCACAAGTTTTGGGTATTTTTTATATCCTAATAGGTTTTAATACAAGTTTGATCCCATTTAAGTTGTGGAAGAATGTCGCTTTATACCACTTTGGAAGTGGAAGAGTGTTATTATCACTTATAAAGTTATAATGTGAAAGAAACAATCAAAAATCATTTGGAGCGTGCATTTATATTTTATAATGTCTAACAAATGTTTAACAAGATTATTAGTTAACCAAATGTCTAACGAGTGTGTAATGAAGACTCTACCCGAAGCTCGTTAGATACTTGGTTGACTGAATGTCTAAAAAAATTGTATAAAATTGTGCTTTTTTAGCTTAATTATTGACAAGAGTTGTGCTACTTGATAATTAAACGTTTGTTAATATTGGAGATTATTTCTAACTATTTTTTTTAGCAATTATAACACTTTATATGTGACTTTAATGGTCTATATGTAATGTCTAAACTTTTATTATTCCCCATACTTAGAAAAGTTTAAAGACAACTAGAACAAAATTGAAAGAACAATAAAATAAAGGGATATGACCTAGGAGTCAGCACCTAGGCCTTGCTTGGAGTCAGCACCAAGCGAGGAAACCACTGGGAGTCAGCGCCTAGGGTAGACCTGGAGTCAGCACCAGACCAAAGAAAGACCAAACGGCCATTGTTTTCATTCATTAAAATATCAACTAACTCCTCAAGGAGTACAATAGGTTGCTTATAAAGGATTACTAAACCCTAGTTCTAATTAGCTAGGAAACCCTAATTGCCTTATTACAAAAATACCATTGTTTCTAAATTAAAATACTAATAACCCAATATACTAATAGGACCTAAAACATAAAAATACAATTGACTAGCAAACATAAATAATACTAAATAATAATTTTCTTGCATCTCCCGCATCATTCTCCTCTGGTTGGAGAAAACTCGACCTCGAGTTTTAAAGCATTGAAGGATTAGAATGCTAACAAATAGCACTTGCTTCAAGTCTGAAATCACCTTAGGGAGCACAGGGAAAAAACCTTGAATTTCATCACATCAAACTCACTTGGAATAACAAAATCAATGTGTGGAATCAGCATAATCTCTTCTTGAACCTTATGAACCATAGGAAGCACTGTGGTTTTAACCTCTTCGACTTTACCAAGATGTAGATCTTCAAGGACTGTGGAGGGTTGATTAGAAGCACATTCAACAACTTCAACTTTCACATCATGTGCACCCTCAAACATAATATCCTCTTTAGGCACCATCTTTTCACCTTGCTGCTCTTCAATAAATTCATTTCCTTGCACGCTTGTTAAAGCAACACTTGTCGAGGCATGTACGTCTGTGTCAACATTAGGCTTTGGTGTTGCTGGAGGATTCTCCATGACCAAGATATCACCATCAATGTTGTCTTCTATGGGGGTAGCAATAAGTTCATTGTGATCAATTATCCTTGGTTTTCTAATTGAATCGGGTTGAGTCTTCATTTGCTTCATCTTAGCAATCCTGTCTTGAATATCTTTCATGAGCTTTACAGTTAATTCTGTTACTTCCCTGGTAGATAATTCCTTGGTAGATTGTGCAAAAGTGCGCTGAGGACATGAAATAGGATGAGGATGAGAATTCATTGTATTTGCTTCAACTTGAAAAGTACCACATTGAGATTGGGGTAGATACTTAGCTCGATAGTATGGTGACAAATACTCATCACAAAGCTTTTCTTTCATATCTTCCCACACACTAATGGCAGGTTCATAATCCATATAGCAGAAATATTCAAGATTCTCCCAAAACCTTTGTGCTTTACCTCTTAACTTCAACTTGGCATACCTAACCTTTTTGTTATCTGCAAAATTTGCTTGCTCAAAGAATTGCTCCATCCCATTCATCTAGTTGACAAAATCTCGTGGATAAGTTTCATAACCATCAAAATAAGGTGCTTCTAATATTACCATGATTCTCTAAAATAGTGCTTCAACAAATAGTTGCTGTGATTTTCGTTAGCACGGGCTTCTAAGACTGTTCTCCCAAATAGTTACTGGCTTCAAGTGAATGGATCTTACTTGGACAAGTGGACCTGTGGATGAACAATTTCAAGGCCCAAGACAAACAATGGGCTATCACAATAACAATATATATATATATTTTTTTTGCAAAATAAGAAAATACACTGTGCGATGGACTTAAGACATTACAGAATTTTAAAAGAAGTTCAAATGACTCTAAAAGAAAGAAATTGAAACCACAGACAAAAGAAAAGAAAAGAAAAGAAAGACCACAGAAACTAAGTTGATCGGCGATGGGCTTGTGGTGCTAGGGATTCTGTGATCAAAGGCGGGCACGGATGGTGGTCATCGGCTTGGGAGGCTTCACTGGTTTCTCTGTTGGCTTTGGGATGAAAAACTCATGTGGGGCTGCGGGGTATATACGGATTGCCGGGGTTGGTTTGGGCTTGTTCAAGATCTCATGGGGCAAAAACTTGAAAGGTACTATCATATTTGGCTGGCTTGCTCTTTTGATGGTTTTTCTTTCAATTGGTTGCCTATGGTTGTGTTGTATGGACCGGAAGTCTGCTCTGATACCAAAACTGAAGGAGGACAACCAGAACAAAATTGAAAGAACAATAAAATAAAGGGATATGACCTAGGAGTCAGTACCTAGGCCTTACTTGGAGTCAGCATCAAGCAGGGAAACCACTAGGAGTCAGCATTTAGGGTAGACCTAGAGTCAGCACCAAACCAAAGAAAGACCAAACGGCCATTGTTTTCATTCATCAAAATATCAACTAACTCCTTAAGGAGTACAATAGGTTGCTTATAAAGGATTACTAAACCCTAGTTCTAATTGGCTATGAAACCCTAATTGCCTTATTACAAAAATACCCTTGTTTCTAAATTAAAATACTAATAACCCAATAAACTAATAGGACCTAAAACATAAAAATACAATTGACTAGCAAACATAAATAATACTAAATAATAATTTTCTTGCAAAAAAAAAAAAAAAAACACTAGATATCTTGTGGGGTTTTTCCAAAATTGCTAGGGTTTGTTTGGTTAGAGGCACTGGTGGCTCCACATGCAAGCCAGGCTCCACATGCAAGCCAGGGTGGTCACAGGACCACCCTGACTACAAAAAGATGTATATATACACTTCCTAAAAAAAATATTATATACTAAATTAACCTACTGTGACTACCTTAATTAAAATATTGAACATCCTGACTTGAGAATTACAAAAATTTGGGTTCAACAAAAAAAAGAGTAATGCTACATTTACAATATCTTCACAATAATTTAACAACAAATCCAATATGGTAAGTTGTTACTAATTCTAATTTCGGCCAAATACTGATATTATTTTTTTACCCACCAATAACAGTTTTTTGCCTAAGATTAATTGTAAAAATGTTATAGACGTAGTATTACTCCAAAATTAACTCTGCCCCCCAAACATAATCCTTAATCCCTTTAAAAATAAAATTTAAAAATCGCTAATAATTCAAATTTGTATCTCGTTCAACCTATTCAATAAAAAATAATCTCTAATTTCATTTATCTTAAAAAATGGTACCAAGAAAAATATTGTAGTTGTGAGTTCTCTTTGATGGTGACAATAGTTTTATTCTTTTTGGCTTTGTAGTTGTAACAATTTTGTTTTCCATAACGACTCGACTTGCATGCAATTGTAGCAAATATTTAAGTTATCGATTTATTATATTTTGTATAATTTAAATTTCTTAGTGATTACTCTAAAAAAAATTTCTAAAGCCGCCATTGGTTAGAGGGATGAAAAAGTGGGAGGCTAGAAGTGATTTTAGTTTTCTCTCATTGTGTTTAGTTGGGGGTAGAAAAATGGAGAGATAAAAAACTCTTTTATTTGGTTGAGGAGAAAAGTGAGAGGATGAAAAATGTAATTTATATAAATTAATTACTCTTACGTCTTTATTACATTAAATAAGAAAAATATTACTTATTATCAATTAAAATTACTAAAATCACATCTTATAAAAATTAACACATTACACATATTATATTGTTTTATTAAAGAGCATAGCGCCAGTAGTATGAAAGAAAAAAAAATATGAACACAATGAGAGAAAACTATGCAACAATAACCACTGAGTTAGCTTGGCCAGCCATTCTAACATGACCAATAGTGTAATTTCGCCAATAATGTACGAGTTGTTGGGCCTTTATTTTGCAAGTTGTTGATGATATACTACTATGCAACAAAATACTATACAGATGACATGTTGATGATATTTTTTGATAATAAATTGAAGCGGGCCATCCTATTAATTACCCATCATATGATATTTATGAATCTTTCAAATTGATTAACCGTATTCGCTTACTTGGTCCAAAAATATGATGTGTTGATGATATGTTTTGATAATGAATTGAAGCGGGTCATCCTATTAATTATCCATCATATGATATTTTTGAATCTTTCAATTTGATTAACTCTATTCGCTTACTTGGTCCAAAAATTTGGTTTCACTGATGCTTATATATAACTCTGGCTCACTAGCCAAATCTTTAAAACAGTCCGTGTGTAATAAACAATACTTTTGCTGTCTTTATTCTCTAAGTCATAATGGTGAGTGGAAATTCCAACCAAATATTCATTTTTTGGATGCTTCTCTTGCTTGCCATTGGTGCCTCCTTGGTGCATGGCCATAAAGGCACAAGAGTTGGATTTTATTCCACTACGTGTCCTCAAGCTGAATCCATTGTTAGCTCAACGGTTCAATGCCATTTCAATTCTAATCACACTGTGGCTGCTGGATTGTTGAGGATGCATTTTCATGACTGTTTCATGCGGGGTTGTGATGCTTCTGTCCTTATTGACGGTCCTAACACTCAGAAAAAAGCTGGAGCTAACCTTGCATTGAGAGGATATGAAGTTATTGATGATGCCAAGACTCAGCTTGAAGCTGCATGTCCTGGCGTTGTTTCTTGTGCTGATATTCTTGCCCTTGCTGCCCGTGATTCTGTTGTTTTGGTAATTATTTTATAGAAAAAGTTACCTCCAAACTAGTTCGGAGGTCAATTCCTCCAATCAATTACGTGATGATTAGCAAAATTACTTATCATTTTAATCATATGACTTGTTTAATGAATCATGTAGCTTTGTTTAAACTTGTAAATTGTTTTATAAAACGAGGGAAAAGTAATAGCTTAGAGGAAATTTTTTCATGCAGGTTAATGGATCAAGTTGGGCTGTTCCCACAGGACGCAGAGACGGAAGGGTTTCATTGGTATCTGATGCTGACAATTTGCCAGCATTCACTGACTCCATCGATGTGCAAAAGCAAAAGTTTTCTGCTTTGGGTCTCAATACTCAAGATCTTGTGGCCCTCGTTGGTAATTTAACTTAATTTTCTTTAACTCAAGCTGGCAAGGTTTTGTAACAAAAGTGAGGAAGAGAAGTGCTACTAAACAATGAAACCATGATTATTGTTGGTAATGACTAATGAGACAGTAATCAACAAGCTGAATTAGAAAAAAAAAATAACACACACAAAAAAGGTAATGCTAGAGATACCATAATTTTGATGTATAAAACTTACAAGTTGATAGGTTACTAATATAAACACACAAAAAAATAAAATAAAAAAATAAGAAAATTCATTTTGTTGAAATGAAACTGATCGTATTTTACCATGTTAGTATGTAATCTTTTAGCAGTAATTTTTTTTTTCCCCAAAAGTCTCGACAATTTCACACTTCTAACCATTACAGTTAGATTTGAGAGAAGTATTGTTTAGCAAGGAGTAGCTAACAAACTATACATGGGCTTTAGCTGCATGGGACTGGTCTAGTAACCAAAGAAGTCAATACTGTACCGTACCGGCCGGTATTTTTCTTACCGGTCGGTGAACCGGTACAGAAACACTTACGTTTCGTTCCGCTTCAGATTTCGGTCACCAGAAAAACATACCACTAAAAAAGAAAAAAGCCAAGAAAATGTTATCGCCACCGCTTTCAGCCTTTCAACCTTCTCTGTTTCTCCTTCTTGCACTGTTTTAGTTTTACAGCCTTCTTCTCACCCCTACTTCATCTTCTTCTTCTTCTCCTCTGATTTACATGTTTTTCTTGTGGGTGTACTGAAGATCTGGCTGGAAGGCATGCCTAGTTTATTTCCTTCTTGTTTTGTACGCTGACCAGTGCTCTTCTCAACGCAAAAGTTAAAAATATATATATTAAATGTGAGTTTCTAGGACACGTGGTTGATGGGAGGGTGTTAAAAGTTTGAAAAAAGCTTTGGGCTTTGCCTTTTTCAATGTGAATGACAGCTACAGTCTTTTTGAAATTTAAAATTTAAGCTTTTTTCTTTATTTTTTTAGTTGATTGAATTGTACTCATATGATTGAATTTAAAATTTAAGCCTTTTTCTTTATTTGTTTAGTTCATATTTTTTTTTTTTTTTACTTTTTATATATTTTTCATTATAAAACTACATATTTTTTAGGAATTAATCCAAGGTAAAAAAAAGAAAGAAAAAAAGATCTATATATGTACCTGAATATCTATATTATTATTATTATTATTATAATTTTACAATTACAATGTTGGGTTGGGTTAGAATGTAATATTATATATATATATATGAGAAGTTTACAAAAAAAAAATATATATATATATATATATGAGAAATGATATATACATAACATTTTTACAATAAACTTTAAGTGGCAGGTTGTTACTGGTTATTGTTGGGGTAAAAACATAATCTTAGTGTTATATTCAAATTTGAAGCAATATCAACTAACCACCTATGATTTGTTGCGAAAATATTGTAAAAATATTATAGACATAACACTTCTATATATATATAATTAGCGATAATCCCGAAACGATACACCGGTATTAATAGGTACCGAAATATTTCTTACCTATGATCAAACCAAAACAGTTTCCGGTACAGTATTGACTCCCTTGCTAGTAACACGAATCTCTTAGTTTTTGTGTCTTAAAGAAAAAAGGCAAAAGTTTCTCTTTTGAGATTGTGGCCCATTGTGGAGCACTTTTTCACTTAATTAGTGAGATGAGTATTAAATTATATATATATATATATATTTATTTATTTATATATATTGGGGGTGGTTTGGATTGATTTTGAACAAAATATATTACATTAAGCATAAATATAGGCCATAATTTAATGAAGACAATAATTAATTATTGCAAAAGAAAACAAATATGAGACACACACATAAGACCTTTGATGAGCAAGGTGATCTTGTTATATAGCCTTTTTAATTTCACACTATGGACCCTTTTTTTTAATTATATTTTTTTAAACAAGATAGAAATTTTATTCTATCGTAATCTAAGTGTATATGTGTGTAAAGTTCGCTCTTAGAGACTTAAACTCCGGCCCTTGCCCCACACACTCCATAAGCACTTATTCTTGTAAAGTGACCACCGCATTAAGGATGCACGGTGATTACACTATGGACCCTTATTACAAAGGTTTTTTTTTTTTTTTTTTTTCATCAAATACTTTTACATAACCAAAGGTAACATTTTTTTCTCTTTCTAACAGGAGGACACACCATAGGAACTTCAGCTTGCCAGTCCTTCCAATACAGAATGTACAATTTCACTAAAGTAGGAAATGGTGCTGTTGACCCATCTATCAACCTTGCATTTCTTCCTCAACTCCGAGCACTCTGCCCACAATATGGAGATGGTTCAAAGCGAGTTGCACTGGACACTCATAGCCCTAATAGGTTTGATACCTCTTATTTTAAAAATATGAGAATTGGGCAAGGGATTCTTGAGTCTGATCAAATGTTGTGGAATGATGCTTCAACAAAAGCCATTGTCCAACACTTGTTGCTTGGTTTGAATTTCAAAGTGGAATTTGGGAATTCCATGATTAAAATGAGTAACATTGGTGTGAAGATAGGCAATGCAGGTGAAATTCGCCAAGTGTGTTCCAAAATTAATTGATGATATAATCCCATAAGATCAACTCACTTGGTGGTATTGTGTGTGTGTGTGTGATGGAGTCAATCAAACGAGTGAGTGACAATTAAATATGAAAGTAGGTGTGAAATTTTGCCTACAAAAGTATTGTAACTTATAAAGTACCCTTACCTCCAAAATTTAAAGAAGAGGGATCAAAAAAGAGTATTGCAACTTATAAAGTACCCTTACCTCCAAAATTAAATGGAAAGAAAATAAATGAAGTGTGAAGAAGAGATTGATAAAGAGGTATCCTATTTGACCCACTGCTTGTGGTGGAATGCTGGCTTTAAAGTCAAGATATTTTGTACTAAACTTGTTGTGGCTAGTTAATATTATTGTAAGCACTGAATTTTAAGTTTGGAAATCAAATAATTGAAATAGTTTCATAAATGAATATTTGTGTTGATGAATGAGTAGGCCAATTTTTTGAAATTAAATTCCATTACAACATAATACTCTTCCGATTCGATCTCTTTGAATTAATCTTTGATTTAAGTATAATCTTGATTCAAACACTAGATGCTCCTTAATTTTATTGGGAAACAGATTGAGAGATCTTTGAAAAGAAATTATGATGAATTTCTAACTATATGTTTTTTAGAAATCCTTCGTTCTTCGTGTTCTTGTGTTCTTTGTCTTCGAAGATTGTAATGGAAGTTCTTCAGGACTTTAGGCTTGAATCCATAGATTTTCATTAACTTGCAATCTCTTGAAGTTTTCTAACGATTTTGAATTTGATTCCATTGCACTTTTAGATTTAGAAGGATGACTTGAATGATTTATATTTGAAGGTTGAAGTTCTTGAAGTCTTTAAAGCTTGATTCCTACATAGTTTTGAAACTTCGTTTGTGTTTCCGAAACTCATATCTCAAAATTTTGAGTTTTGAGAATGAGAAATGAGAACTCCTCAGAGGTTGTTTTCACTTTCAGAGAAATGAGTTTTGTGGCATTACTCGTAAATAATTGCAAATATGTGGGACCCTCTTCAGTGTATGGTCACATCACCCTCAGAGCCATTGGAAGCTTTGGTTGTGCCAAATGCCAATTATGGCCTCTGTTTTCCTCTATTTTCTTTACAACTCTTTACTCCTCTGACTTCTCCATTTACTTCATTTACAACTTCTCCATTTACTCCCACTCCTTCTCCATTTACTGCTTCTCCATTAACACCTCTCACCCACCTTACCAACATACCATTATTTCAAACTTTTGCCTTTTCTTTTATTGCTCAGACCTCTCACTTGTTCCATTTTTTCACAAGCTACCCTTAACCCAGCACAAACCGAGAGGAAGAAGAAGGAGTCCCAGCCAGAAACAAGCATACCCCGACACATCTGATACCGGCACCGACACCGGTTTGAGAATCTGATCCTTGTACTGCTCAGGTAAAAACATTTTCCCTCTCTCCCTCTATAAACCCACTATGCTCTGTTTCATTTAATATAAATTTTGTGGAAAAATTTCATGAACTTGGTTGATTGTGTCTCTCCAATGTACTCTCTTAAACATCTATGGGTTTTGTGAAAAATTTATACTTTGGCAACAACTGATGTGGAAAACCCGAAATGGGTCTTATTTCATACATGTTATGGTATATTGTAAAAACTCTAATTTGCTTGATGTGGGTCTTGTGTTGATAGTTTTGAGATACTCTCAGTTCATCGGCTCCGACCTCTGCCCTCCGTAAACCCACCTTGCTCTGTTTTGTGTTCCTCTAAATTTCAATGTTTGTATTTCAAAGTTTTTGTTCAGGTGCTCTGTTTTGATTTTGTTTGTGTTTCAATGTTTTTTTCAATTTCTCTAAACATTGATGGGTTTTGTAAAATAATGAAATTTGTGTCTGGTGGAATTTGTGTCTGATGGGTTTTGTAAAAAATTTGTGTCTGATGGGTTTTGTAAAATAATCGACTTTCTGTGATGAAATGTGGACTGAGAAACTTTGATTCAGGTATATGTTATGGGTTATTGTATGAGTCAGCACTGGTTTATGCTAAAAATCCCATCTTTTTGTGACTTTGTTTGCCATTGTGTGTGCTGAGTCTTTAATAAATATTTCGTTGCTTTTGTCTCCCTTCTTTTCTTTATATTGATGGTTTATCAGAAATTTCATATTTTGAAGCACTCCTTTATAATCACTTGAAGGGACTCTGTGTGTGATTTATTATATATATATTTTGTTTATAACTGAGTTAGGAACTCATGCATATTTTGTTTATAACTGAATTAGGATATTAGTTTATTTATATTTTGTTTATCAACTCAGTTGGATACTTAAACATATTTTGTTTACAACTAAGTTGGAATATTAGTTTATATATTAATGTATATTTTGTTTATTAATTTAGGTGGTAAGTGTGATATATTTTTTTCTACTCAATTTAATAATAATAGTAATAAAAAAAATTGTTCAACTCATGAGTTTAACTCGACCCAACTCAACCCATGTGGGTTGGGTTGGGTTGAGTTAAATTTTTTTTAACCAACCATGGTGAATTAGGTTAAAAAATCTCCTCAACTCAACTCAATTCGACCCATGCACACCCTTAAACGACGAGAAGAATATTCAAAATAAGCGTCAGAGTGAACTAATCAAGTGGGTATTTTGCATAAAAGTAATCACTACTCCTGAATCTACGAGAAGAATATCCAAAATGAGAGAGACGATGTCAACTAAATCATGTGGCCATTTTGCGTAAACGTAATCATTATTCGCCGTATATCTAGGGTTGTCTTTTACTCCAATAATAATTATTGAGAGACAAAATTAGAGTTTCATAATGTTTTGTATCAGGTGACAAAATGAAATTGATAAAAATGATGTTAACAGTATGTACGTGTAAATAGTATATTACTTTAATAATAATAATAATAATAATAATAATAATAATAAGAGTATTCATTTTTGTCCTTAACATTCGTCTTTTGAAAATCAAGATCTTGTTGTTTCTTGAATAATTCTTAGCTATGTATTCCTGGAGCATGAAAAATTATGCTTTCTCCTTTCATATTTATGATGAGGTCCACCATGGCACATGGTTTTAACCGGACCGTACTGTCCGACCGGAAAAACTTCAAACCGTTCATTTTTGCGGTTCTTTTAGTATCAAGAACCATTCTATGAGAAAAAAATAGGGATCCGTGCAAACCACGGTCGGACCTCATGGTTTTGAGAACCGTGAACGGTTCTCCCGGTTCTCATAGGTCTCTCTTAAAAAAAAAAATTTAAGCCTTAAACGGCACCATACCGCGATATATACCGGATTCCAGCCAGTTAATGGATATCGGACCGGTACAAAATTACACACAAAATGCTTCTTTCCCTCCCCTGATGCCAGTCATACTTTCTGCCTCCCTTCATTTCTAACTCTCTTTACACTAACGATGAAGTCATGCCATTTGGTGGAGAGCGGCAGCACCAGTAAATATCCAGCAAGCTTTGAGTCCTTGAGAAGGTGTTGAAGGTCTGAAGCTTTAATAGAAAGAGAGAGTCCGAGGTGAAAGATAGAGAGAGATGTGATTGAGGTGAAAGAGTTTTAGAAAAAAAAAAAAAAAAAAATACTATGTTTACAATATTTTTACAACATTTTTACAACAAATCTTAAGTAGCAGGTTGTTATTGTTGGGGCAAAAATGTAATCTTAGTGTTAGGTTCAAATTTAAACTAATAATAACTAGCCACCTATGATTTGTTGTAAAAATATTGTAAAAATATTGTAGACGTAATACCTCTCAATAAAAAAATGTTTGACAGTGAAGTGATAAGTTTCATCGTGTGAAGATGAGGGCTTGTTGGAAATTGTAATGACATATAGGTTGTACTTGTAGGTCCTAGGCGTGTGATGTGGATCAGAAAAAGAAAAAGAAATTAATAGAGGTGGGAGTGGGAGGCAACTGGCAAGAGGCATCAGGCAGGCATGTGTTTGGTTTTATCACCCAAATTGATGCATATTATCCTCTTTTGTCCACTTGACGGTACAAATTGATACTTTTAATTTTCTTTTTATAAAAAAATGGTTATTTATTATTATTGGATAGATATTTCATATATGGGCTTGAGATGGATATTTTAGACATAGTTAAAATATGGATTTATAGTTTTAATTGGACTATTTAATTTAATTTTTCTATTTATATTAATTTAATATATTTATTTATATTTAAATAATTATTAAATTAATTATGACGTCATTACGGTTCGATCTCGGTTCAATCTCGGTTCAACCTCAAAAACCTTGAACCTCTCCTTTTTACGGTTTAATAAACGGTCCGGGTCTGAAAACCTTGGTTATGAGAGGAAGGAGCATAATTTTTTCGTACTTCGGAATACCTAAGAATTTTCTGTTGTTTCCTGAATTATTTGAATGAAAGAACGTAACTTACTGAACTTACTGACATGAATGTCTCAATGTCCTAAAAAGTTAGAGGGCCGTTTGGTATGGCATTTTAAGCAATAGTTTTCTACACACTTTTTCACACACGTATTTCTAAAAAATACAAACAACATTACTAGAACAACGTTACCAAACGGGCCCGTAGGACTCTTTAACTTTACGAGTAAAGCATGTGATAGCTGCCCCTATATACAACTCTGCCTAAAAAATGTGCAAAGTCACACTGAAAGTCAAAATTTATTTTACTTAAAATAATCGAATAAGTAATTTAGTTCATCAATGTTAAGAACATATTTTATGTAATTGGCTAATCTTTTGACAAAACGCATTTTACTTGTATTTGGGTAGATATAGGATGAGTTTAATACTTCAAAGAACAAGAGTTCAAGTCTAGTATTGAAGCCATGCAAATCTATCCAAGAAACAAGTGAAGAAGTGCTGATTCATTAAAGCTCGACACCTGCTTGACACCTCTCGATCGATCAAGCTTTACGAAATTCAGATTTTTAGATCTGATTTTCGGCCCATGCTTATGTATTTGTGTAGGGTTTCTTTTCTCACAATCCTAGACATATATAAGGCTTATTTTAGAGGCCGTCACATAAGAGAATACAAGGAGAACATATGCAAAAGGTGACCGATGCCTTATTCTCTCTAAAAAAAGCTACTGTGTCTTTGCGCCTTAGGGTTTTGTAACCAAGTGCTTCTTGATCTTCATTGTTGATAAAGTGAAGAACTTTGCAGCCAACATCTTCTTCAAGTTGGTGCTTAAGTCGCGTACTGGGATCCGCACAATTGGTTAGTCACGTACTGGGATTCGTGCATCAAAAAGGGTGGCGTTCATATATTGAAGAGTTCAGAGGTTCTGAAGCGGTAGAAGGTTTTTGCTGTGAGTTCATCTACGGGGATTGTAGAGTCTAGGGACAAATGTTTTGTACTAGATCTGAAACTTCTCTTTACTATAGTGGATTGCTTTTCGGGAAGGTTTCCCCCCATGTTTTTTTACTGTGAATCTAGTTTGTTTCATTAATTTTCCTAGATCATCATATCTTGTCTTATTTATTTTTCCGCTGCATTATTTTGACATGATAATGATGTTTGTTTGTTTTAACAAGTTTTATTCATAATAAATCTAATTAACAACTTGGGTTTAAAACTTGTTAATTCTATCACAATTAATGGTCATTCTACAATAATAATCAACGGCTTAAAAAAAAAAAAAAAAAGGGTCCTAACAAGACCCATGTGCAACTGGAAGAAAAAATCCATAATATTCCAAAACTAAAACCCATAGTCACTGAAATACCATTCTTTATTTAGCCCAAAAAAAAAGAAAAAAAGAAAAAAAGAAAAGAAAAGAAACACCATTTTATGACATTTAATTACTAATGCAAATCCTAAAGCTTTTCATGCACCACCTCTGACTCTGAGTGAACAAAATACATCTAATCCTGAAATTCTTTTATTTTATTGTTTTTAAAAGCAATCCTGAAAATCTAAAATAGAAGAGAAAAGTAGGGAGCTCAACGGCTCAGTAATAATGATAAAGGTTGAGGCTCTTGATCTCTCTCTGTAATTCTGTTGGTGTTTTGTGAATAAAAATTTCCAGTTCATGAAAAAAAAAGTAATAATAACCAAATGACCTAAACTAGCTAAACAAACCATTAAAATAAATAAATAAATAACATATACAAAATTCGTAGGCTTGGAAAAAATCATTTTAGTTCATCTTGAACTACTGCTTACATGATTGAAAGTAGTTAACAATAATATCAAATATGGACTTTGTTAACAGGTGCCGACCAAACATCTATTTACGGATTGGAGTGAAATTAGCTCTGAAAAACTGGTTTCATAAATCTTGATAGATACCGTATCTGTCGAGCAGCTGTCGAGCATTGGGCTGAAACAACTTTTTAAACCTTGATAGATACTAACTGTCGAGCTAGTTGTCGAGATTTAAAATCCAGCACTTCTTCATTTGATTCTTGGACAGACTTGCATGGATTTAACACTTGAACTTGAAACCTTGTTCCTTGAAGTATTAAACACATCCTAGATTTACCCAATTACAAGTAAAGTGCGTTTTGTCAAAGGATTAGCCAATTCTATATTGACATATGTTCCTAACATGATTCACATATATCCTAACATTTGGGTTGAGGATTCCTGACACATTTACTAAACAGGTCGGATTTGGGTCAACCTATATAGTCGAATACTCATGGCTTAACATGACACGAACTTGACCCGCGAACACAAATTGCCACCCCGCTGCAGTACCCCATATCACTGCATTATGATCTGTCTAAGGTTAATATAATATTATTTCAATTTGAATACATAATCCTTAAAGGAAATTGCACGGAGACATATTAAGCACAACAAGTGTAATTCAACTATAATCAAATTAAGATTTGTATCATGTGAAGAAACTTTTATTTAGTTCTCTAAGACTTTTATCATTTAGAAATTATAGGAGAAGAAAAATTATATATATTTTTTCTTAAAATCTAAAAATTAAAAAAATTTACAATTTGGTGAAGTCACTTGGTGCAACCACCGTGTCTAAGCCAAACTTTTATTATATATAATATGATATAAGAGATCGTAGCTTCTTTCATAATTTTTTTTTAAATTTTTTATATCAAGTCTTTTATACTTCATTCTAAAAAACAAAAAGGTCTTTTATACTTAATTTGATAGGCCAAGAATGTATTGACCCTTTGTGATAAATTAACCAACTGATTTAGCCAAGTTAATTAATTAATTCAATTAATATGCAAAACGCGTGGTAGCACAAACAAATCACCAATTAACTAATATGCAGCGGAAATTAAATTGACATGGTGATTTGTTTACGAATGGGGAAAACCTACACGGCAAAAACCCCACCGGGTGATTTTAAGGTCACCACTCCCGAGAATCCACTATTATCAAAACAAGCGATTACAAGTAAAGGAATCCTAATACTTTATACCAACCTACAGTTGAACCCTTACCCCAATACCCAATTGGACTTGTTCTGTAGTGATAATTTCTCATTTTTAATGTACGGCTCCCAGTCTGTGACTAACTAATAGATGCGCGGATCCCAGTACACGACTTAATCACCAACTTGAGAAAGATGTTGGCTACAAAGTTTTTCAGTTCATCACACGATGAAGATCACGAAACTCCTTGGTTATAAAACCCTAAGGTGTACAAACACAACAACTTCTTCAAGAGAAAGATGAACTATGACAAATTTTGTCTCCGATCACAATTTGCATGAACACAACTTTGCTTCACACTTGCACAAAACATATACACACGGATTGGATGAAAAACAGTTCTGAAAAATTGAATTCCATAAACCTCGACAGATAGAGTATCTATCAAGCTGGCTATCGAGGTTCGGGCTTCAGCAGCTTTTTAAACCTTGATAGATACTAGCTGTCGAGCTTTAAAATCTAGCACTTCTTTACTTGTTTCTTGGACAGATTTGCATGGTTTTAACAGATTTGCATGGCTTTAACACTTGAAGTTGAAACCTTATTCCTTGAAGCATTAAACACATCCTAGATCTACCCAATTACTATGTCCTAACATAATTATATTTTGTTATTAAATAAAAGGTTTTAATAGATTTGCATGGCTTTAACAGATTTGCATGGCTTTAACACTTGAACTTGAAACCTTGTTCCTTGAAGTATTAAACACATCTTAGATCTACCCAATTATAAGTAAAGTGTGTTTTGTTAAATGATTAGCCAATTCTAAATTTACATATGTTCCTAACATCAAATCACATATATCCTAACATAATTATATTTTGTTATTAAATAAAAGGTTTTTTTTATATCCTTACCCAACACCCACTAACCCACCAACGTATGACCCTTTGTTTTCTTTTCCTTTTTTAATTATATTTTTCCTCTTTTTTTCTCATCCACCCATTTCTTCACAAATATCAACTTTCTTCATATTCTTTATCTGCTTTCCTCCACGATTTTATCTTCTTTCTTCTTCTACACTTTCTATTTTCCTCCACGCACACACATCTTCAAAGAACCCACTCTCTCAAATTTCTCATCCTTCCTCTTACCTGCCAATTGAAAAGCATTAAGAGTTAATTTTTCTCAATTTCACCCAAGACCAACTCCTCTCTCACTCTGTAGCCCCAAAACCAAATTGGAATTGAAGTTAGATGGATGCATCAGAGCTACTCCTCGTCATCTCGACCCAATGGTGTTAGAAGATTCAAATCTGATGTTAGAATGATATCAGTGATGGTCAAATGGAGGTCCTTGTCTATACCCAGATGTTGCTATGATATTCTCTAAATGTCATTTTTGTGTATTTTGTGGTTATAGAGTGGGGATAAATTTGGAAGTTCATAATAAGGCTGAGGGTAATTTAGAGATAAAGAACACGTTTTTTTTTTTCAATTTTGGGTTAAAGGGCATTTTAGTCAGGTTGCAAAATGGTTTGAATTTCTGCATTTAAACTGACACGCATTTAATACATATACAGCCTTTTCCATATCCCTAAAAAAGGGTGAATATTTTATTTTAAATTTTATCACCGGGTGCTGTACAGCACCTGTTAACAGCACCCATATTATATATATCCATAGACAGAGGTCAAAGTATATGATACTATAGTGATTCAATTTCGAAAACATAATAACTCAATCGTCATTTATATCTAGGTTATAAATGACAATATCTCAGGTGGCATTGAGTTTTATTTAAGAGTCCAAAGTCCAAACCAATAGGTGTTTTGATAAAGATGTGTCCTATATATACTCCTATATATGCCTGACGGGATGGAATGTTTTTACTCTATAAAATTTTTCTCGCAACTAAATTGCATGAATTTCCACCAACTCATTATGTGACACGCATAAAATTATACACGTGTATTCAATTACATAATTTATAAAATTATTTAAACAAATTACATAATTATTAAGTAAATCATATGTCTAAAAACTACACCTAAGTAGTTAATAAAATTGTCACCTAATAGGTTGCTAACTAAGGGAGACGCTGGACTTAATAGGATGTTGAAACGTAAAAATTCTTTAACATATGAAAATATCCTGTCGGGTTTAGTGCACAGAACACTGAACCCAAGCCAAAATTACTGACTATATCCCCTATAGAATGCTTGCTATCACGCTATAAGCCAAGAACTAACTTTGACTAATTGACAAACAATATATGATAGATAGTACGTACAGATGGGTGGCTAAGTGACAGGGGCGGAGCCACGTTGCCCCTTGGGGGGGCCGTGGCCCCTGCAAAAAAAAAAAATAGCCCACCAGCCTATCTAGAAATTTTAATTGGCCCCCCTAATGATTTACATCCGGCCCCCCCTCTCATTTCTGTACAATTCACTCTCAGGCCCCAGCATGCTCTAGTTTCAATTGTAGGCCTCTTTTATCCTCTAATAAAACAAAACATAGCCCACTTATATTTAAATACCCAAAGGCACTACCCAACAAAATAACATTTTATCATCCATTCTCAAACTCAAAATCATAACCCTTTCTTTTGCTATTCTTTTTATTCTCTTCTTGTCTTCTGTGTACACGCCACCGCCCACTCCACTGGTACCAGCAGCCCTAAACAAAACAAAACCTCAACTCAACCCTTCTCTCAAACTCAGTCCTCACGATCCCAAAAAAAAAAAAAACCTGACCATTATTTTCTTTCTTCTTGCTTTCTTAAAATAAATCATTCAGAGGGCGAGTTTTCAGTTTTCAGTTTTCTTTCTTCAGCACTACACCTTCATCTCTTTTTAGTGTTTATTTTTTTTTTCTCAACTATATACACTTACTTAAATATTCACATGCTCTTTAATTTTTCATAGATTTTTAGAGAAATATATGATTGAAGGCATGGGGAGGTATGAATAAAATCCATATAATTAATAATAGGAATGATGATAGGTTGACTGTTTAAATTATAGTGGAAATTTTGTTTTTTTCTTAAGTATGAATAACATCCATATAATTAAGTAAAAATTTCTAATTAAGATTTTATTTTTTAAGTTCTTTTCATGTTAATTTTTGAGTCATATTCTTAAAGCTAAAAGAATTATGAGCAAACGAAAAACAATTGATGCATTCTTTAAGAAAAAAGATGTTAGCAATTCAGAATTTAGGACACCTGTGGCTGTAAAAACAAATGTGGCTGTAAAAATAAATGTTGATACTTCAATGCCTAATGAACACCCCTCCAAATGTTCAAGAATTCAATCGGAAGAGATAGATCGTGATCCAGGATCACGTAAACAAATATGTGAATTTTCTATCAACAAACAAGATGAATCCGACGAGCTTATTTCAAAGAAGGTCCATATCAACCTAAAAATATAGACTATCCATACAACAATGATAATCATCGTTGTCGAAAATCGGCCCCCCCATGTAAAAAATCCTGGCTACGCCCCTGCTAAGTGAAATATATCCGGTAAGAGCATTTGCAGCAGTGTAGCTATATTGCTATATTGCTAAATTTTAGCTACACTGCTGCTCAAATGATGCTCCAGCAGTGGAGCTAAATCCATTTTTTTTAGCTCCATTGCTACAGTGCACATCTATAAATAGATGTGCACTGTTCATAAGAGCTAAAAAAAAAAAAAATTATTTTATCACCCGGTTTTTATTATTTTATTCCACCAGCTTTCACTGCCTCATTTCTTTTTCATTCTTTTATTTATCCGTGCCTCTCTCTCTCTCATTCACTCTCATCTCATCTCTGGGACTCTGAAGCTCATCTCTCTCATTTCACTCTCTCAACTCCGGTCCGGTCTCTCCATTCACTCTCTCAACTCCGGTCCCTCAGACCCACGCCGCCGAAGCCCAACGTCACCGAAGCTCAACTCCGGTCTTTCAACTCCCACCGAAGCCCATTGTCACCGAAGCTCAACTCCGGTCCCTCAGACCCACGCCGCCGAAGCCCAACGTCACCGAAGCTCAACTCTGGTCACTCAGACCCACGCCGCCGAAGCCCAACGGTGGGTTGTTTTGCTGGTGGTGGGTTGTATCGGCGTGGGTTCGATTTGTGATTTGTGGGTCCGATTTGTGGCTGTGGGTTTGTTTTGTGGTGTACTGCAATTTTGTTTTGTGGTGCTGTGTTGGCGGTGGTTGTGCCGTGTTTTGTGGTGCTGTGGGTTTTTTTTTTTTTTTTTTCCTGCTGTGGTGGTGGTGGTGGTGGTGGTTGTGGTGGTGGTGGCTGTAGTTGTGGCTGATGGTAGAGTGGTCGTGGTTGGTACTGTAGATGTTTTTTGGGTAGTGGGATATATTATTTTATTGTAGTGTTTATATTATTTTATTGTAGTGTTTATATTATTTTATTGTGTTAAAAGCTAAAATAGATTTACTGTTGTAGCATGTGTGTAGGTAAAATAGATAAAGTGACTTTTTGTGTAGCTAAATAGCTAAAATTTTACATCCACTACTGTGAATGCTCTAAGGGGTTCAAAGATATATGATGACGTACATATCTTTCCTTGCTAAAAATCTATGAGAGAACATTCAAAATAAGAGTCGGGTCAACTAGTCAAGTGTCATTTTGCATAAAGCAATCCGGATAGGGTTGTCTTTTTCCAAATCAAGATCTTGTTGCTTTTTGAATTATTTGAACCAGTCAATAATTTATTGACAAAATATGTTTCTTTCTCTGTTTATTTTTTTAAATGTAAAATTTAATAATTATGATGATTTTAATAAGTAATTATTTTATTATATTTATATTTAAAACTATTTCGTCTACCATATATGACGTAGAAAGATTTTATTAAAGGGTAAATATACGGGGTTGTGATCCTTATAGAATTTAATTTAAATTAAAATTATATACTAAAATGATGATATGAAAAATGTGAATTTGCAACTATTTATGTAGAAATATTAGAAGAAGTCAATATAAGGTTAAATATTTTGATTTTATATATATTATAGACGAGTGGGAAGATGCAAAAAAATTGTTCACATTTCTTTTTTACACAATTATTAAAATGCTGCAAATGGAAATTGTGTCATTGGTAAGCCCATATAAAAATCATGTAACCAATTGCGATTTATAATTTAATCATTGTTAAAATATTATGAATTATTTTTTTGTTTGTTTGTTTTTTTCTAGCATTAGTATTATTTGAATTTATGAAATCAACTTTAGTGTTGTTACTAAAATTTTTAACATGGCAAACCAGGTGTACTCACGATCGATGTGTCATGTCTATTTGTTTTATACTAATAGATGAGATTGAAAGAGGAGGCTATGTATACATACTTTTCAAAACTTACTATAATAGCATATTGTGATAAAAACAATGGCACATCTGTTAAGATAGTCACTAAGGAACTTAAATTATAAAAGAAAAATTAATAAAAAAATAACTTAAATATATCAAGATCATACAAAAAATACGCAAATTGATAAAATTAAGTTAGTTTAGTATATATATATATATATATATTTTTTTTTTTTCAAATTCAGGGTGTTAGTTTGAACACCTTGACTATAATGTAGAGCCACCATTAGCTGGATCGAAGCATGTAAAAATATCTATTAGTAGTTGGCCTATATATATAATTATGAACATAATGTTAGACCTATTTGTAATTTACAAACTATACATTACACCACTAAGGCATAAGAGAATGCATAAGTGGTTGAATCTGGACTTTACACGTGGAGTAGCTGTGAGGGAAGGGAGAATAGGTATTGGCTAAGAGATCTTGTCTTGGTCCGTGCTAAAGGTGTGACTACCTTGAGAAGGAAGTAAGATTTACACTTGACATGGTACTCAAGCACTCACAAAAAGGGAGATAGTGACTTTTTAAGGTTAGAGGCTATGAGGACACCCCTTATTGGCTGAGTGCACCATGAGTGATGAGAATGCAAAATGTCATATTTTTCTCCATTAATGTTTAGTCTTTTATATTTATTTGGTGCCTAAATGTACTCATTATTCTTATATTTTGATTTAGGATGCAAATGGAGGCATTAAGTGCAAAATGTAGCTAATTGGGCGATTCTGGACAGTTTCGACATCGCTTTGTAATCTGGGCATAACTCTCTCATCTGAACTCTGATTGAGATGAACGCCAAGAAAAAGCTCTACAACTTTCATGTTTTGAGTTTTGAGAGATACTGGCTGCATCAAGGTCGAAATCGGGCTTGAAATTGCTGCACTTGCACTGCTGACGTTCTGGAATGTTCCTTTGCCTGAAATTCTAATACGCGGATCTGACGCGGTTTACTTTCGGAAGTTTCCAGATCTGGTGCACGAAATTTCTAGCTGAAAACACCAATTTCCCAGTTATATTAGGACTCTATTTTATTTATTTTATATTTTTCTTTAATTAGTCAGATTTGGATGTTGTTATTTTAGGATAATATTTAGAATATTTTTAGGAGATCTTGTAGGCTTGGAAAAGGGGGAATTAATGTGCATAAAGGGGGAGGAAAAATCAGACTTGAGACACGCCTCTCTCTCCCCTCTTCTCTAACTTCTCCTTTGAGTTTTCATCATGGCCCTGCGTGGCTAAACTTTTATACTTGGTCGAAGGAAACTGAAGCCTCGGAATCAATAAAATTGTGAGATCTAATTTGTTTTTATTATTCAATTTATGCTTTGAATATCGGATGTTCTTCTGTGCCTATTTTCATGATTGTCTCGTTTAATTACTAGGAGGCCTACTAGTTTATTATTCGTTGCAATCTACTGCTAGGTTAGATATCAAATTTGTAATTGTTTGATCTCTCTAATTTGTGAAGCAACCGAGATTTAATGATTTGCTGCGTCAGAAATTATTAGATTTTAGGAAGAACACTCGACTAAATTAAATACAATCGCTTGTGCTTGTGTTGTTTAGTTTCATCGATCTCTCTAATTCTTAAGGCTGTTGCTAGATTAAACCTTTAGCGCTTGTCTTGGGTTGTTTAGTATCTATTTGGATCCACGTTTTAGGCTGTGTTTCATGTTTGCATTTATTATTTGCTGGGACCCATAGGAATGAAAAGAGCTGAAATGCAGGCTCAACACACCGTTTCATTAAACTCCAAACGTGTGTTGAAGTACTGTTCATGGACACCAAAGCCAGCAACAAAGAGCTGAAATGCAAAAGAGACGCACCGTTTCATTAAACTCCAAGGTGTGTGCGTGTACTGTGAAAAACGGTGCGCTCAATGATCTGATGAAAACGGTGCGTGTACTGTTCATTGCACAAGCACAGCTATCATCTGATCAAAACGATGCGCTCTTCATGACGGCTATTTTCATTCTCTTCAGCTTTCTTCTTTCCTCTCAACTACCGTGGCAGAATGCCTTCAAAGCTCTTCAATGCTCCGTCTAAATCCTCTTCAATGAATTGCACCTACCCACCAACCACAAAACCATCAAAACAGAGCACACACGGTACAAGCAAACCTATTACGCGGAACTCTCTGAAAAGATCCCCTCTGTTCTTCATGAATAACAGCTCACCTTCTCTCCACTTGGGACATCGTTGCCGCCACTGTGGGTCTCTGCATTCATGGGTAAGTTGTGTCTAACTTCTCATGCTCTCTGATCTGTTGGTGTGTGGTTATATTGTTTTCCATGAGGCTTCATCAATCTGTGGTTTTTTGTGTTTAACGTTTGTGTGTGGTTTTTGTGTTTAACGTTTGTGTGTGGTTCTTTTTGTGTTCATCAATCTGTGGGTTTCTTGATCCTTCGTGTAATACCATTGTTTCTCTTCCTACCTCTGTTGTATTTGGAAATATGTGAGTTTACTTTGCATTTTTCATGTGGGCATGCCTAACTGATTATGATATGCACATGAACTGTTTGTTGAAATGCCTCAATAAGTATAGAAGGAAGTTGTAGCAAAAATGGTTAAGGAGAAATCGAAGGAAATCGAAGGACGGTGGTAGTAATGATCCGAGAGCTGACTGGAAAGACCCTAAGGAACTACAAGCTTTTTGTGAGTTCTGTGCTATTCAAGTCATAGACAGCAAGAGGAAAGGAGGATTTTTGACCAAAACTGGGGTTGATGCAGTGATTGAGCAGTTGGGTGCCATAGGAAAAGTGGTGACTTACCTGCAGATTACGAACAAATGAGATCATCTGAGAAAAGGGTGGAAGCAGTATAACGAGAGTTTTGACAATGAGACTAGGTTGGGTTATGATGCTAGAACTGGGATGCTTGAGGCCAGTGAGGAGTGGTGGACCCGAAAGATTGCGGTTAGTTCACTTTACATAATTGTGAAAATCTTTACTGTCTACAACTATATTATTGTGTTCTAACTACTGGTTGTCCACATGTAGGCATGTCCCAATGCAAAAACCTTTAAAAATAAAGGTTTGCTAGATCGTGACTTCATGAACATCATGTTTGGAGGCACAGTTGCAACGGGGAAAAATGCATTTTGCACGAGCAGTCAAATACCAAAGGAAACCACCGAAGGGTCTAGGGACTCCGCTGATAGCACAGAATTTGTTGACCCCCAATGTGAACCCTTTGTGAATGTTGACGCAATGGAGGTTGAAGGTCCATCATCGTCGAGGGCAGGACTGGCAGTGACTAAGGGGAAAGGCTTGGCAACCAGTGTCCACCTTTTCAAGTCAATTTGCAAGAAATCAAGAAAAAAACGTTCAGTTGCGCAAGAGATGTCCGACTCTTTGAAGAGCATCTCAGATGTTATTGTTGAAAGTAGAAGTGTAAGTACTTATACACCATTTGCTTCCACAGCAACTACTCAGGTTAAAGCAATTCTGGACATGGTGTTGAGTCTTCTCGGGGTGCACTCAGGTCATTACCTTCATCTGTTCAGCACCCTCTACTTCATGGAAAAAGAGCAGGGTAGGCACATGTTTGCAGCACTTCGCGATAACAAGGACGTCCAGCTGAAGTGGCTAGAAAAAGAGTACCAAAGGCACCTTGAATTTCATTTTTAGTGAAACTAGTAAAACTTTTTCTTTATTTTTTAAAGGTTTCTGTTTAATGTATGCCAAGTTTTATATATATGTTTTTTGCAATCTCTTTAGAGATATTAAGAAATGAATACATTGTCTCTTTCTTTACCTATCAGGCACTATTTCATGGCATATCTTGAAATCATTATTGAACTCATGAATAGGCATATTTCAAACAGAATGTGTTTTTGTTTTGTGTAATGCTTTGTTTTTGTGACCTGTCAAAACATCTTATGTGATTAATTTTTCATGAGAATGCAGCATTCGATCATGTAATTGTTTATTCCCTATATAGTATTCTATGTTTTGTATTCTTTTGATGTGGTTTATTATATAACTTGGTGATTTTGTTGACTGTATTTCTAAATTTTTTTCCAGTAATGGTTTGGTCTTTTAATTGTGAAGAGACCAATTGGTTTTATGATGAGTTAACTTGCATGTATACAGGGTTTCTAAACTTATTTTTGTCTTATAAATGTTGATCATGATATTCAAAACTGCCTTATGATAATTGCTATATGCATTGATTCTGTATTTTCTTAAAGTTGAGTTTTCTTAGGCCTTCAATCCATGCTTCAGTGTGTATGGTTCTCTGAGTGTTGTCTCTCAGGAAAAACAGTTAAAGAACTCCCTCAGATGAAAATAAAATCAAAGTATTATACAAAAACAAAAACTCTTTTCCCATTGTGTGCATTCATTGTACCTCTCTCTCTCACTCTCTCTCCTCCTAGCCTAAGCTAGTTCTACAGGTAAACATTGTTTCTTACAACAATAACTACCACATCTCTGTCTCTTTTTAGAGTTGTTACTTTCTCTCTCTCATTCTGCTTCTGGGTTGTGTTTTTGCTTCGCTGTTTGCTGTGTGTGTGTCTGTGTTTTTATTTAAGGTTGGTCAATCTGTGGCATTTGGTTGATTATAATATCTATATATCTATATATTTATATATATATATATAATAGCAGAAGCTGAGAGAAAGTGGATTCCTACAATTAAGGAGGTGCTGACAAATAGGATAACTGCCTATCTAAAATTCAGACACGTTTCACTTTAAAAAGCGATACATTACATTGTTTAGTAACACTACAACACCATTTAAAAGCGATAAATTATAATGTTTGACTACGTTAAAACACTGTTTGGGAGCCCTTAGTATAAAAGGAAACTAACCGCTTTAAAAAGAAAAAAGAAAAAGAAGAAAGATTGCTACGGAGAAAGGAGAGAGAGATCGAGAGATCGAGAGACAGAGAAATAGAAAGGCAGAGATAGAGAGAAAGGCGCCTCTGCCATCACCGTAAGGGTGCCACCCGGATCTTCTGCCATCACCGTAAGCCTCCACTCACTACCCGACTATCGGAATTGCTAGGTAAAGTTTTGTTTTAAATTTAAAATTTTAGGGTTTTTGGTTTTTATTTGTAGAATCAATTGGGTGTTAATTATGATTTAGATTGGTATTTTGGGTCAGAAATAGAGAGAGGCGATGAAACAGAGAGAGGCCGAGAAAGAGAGAGGCGATGAAATATAGAGAGGATGAGGCCTGGGACACGGAGAAAGAAACAGAGAAAGAGGCAGAACGGTAAACACTGCATCGATTAGGCACCGTACATTGTTTTTTTTTTTTTTTTTTTCCCATTTTTTAGATTTGGGTATGAAATGTTACTTTTGATTGAGTTTTTTTTTTTTTTTTGGATAGGTTTAGATTTGATTCGTTTTTTTTTTTTTTTTTTTTTTTTTTTTCTCAATTTTAAATATGATTTGGTCTTTTAAAAGACTTGATTTTGGTTTAGGGTTACGTTTTTGGTCCAACACCACCCATCTCCGGCTCCATTCAACCACAACTTCAACGTACGCGCAACAATTTACCTCTCCCTCTTTTATTTTCTTCTCACAAAACCTAAACCCAATGCATCAAACTTCTAATCCACTTCTTACTCCAACAACGTCTCTATCTGCTCCTCCTTCTCCTTACCTCTCCAGACGACGTCTGCTTACCAAGTTGAGTTTTTCATTAGTTTTGAGTGAATTTCTGGCTTTATGGGTTTAGTATTTAATTGGGTTTTATGAGTTTTGTGTGTTTGTAGTGGAAATTTAAGGTTTCAAATTCATAGATTTACTGAGATTTATAGTGAATTATTTAATAGTTTGATTAGCTTAATTTTTACTTTAAATAACTCAAAAATTATGCTTATCACCTTAAATAACCCCTAAATCCTAGATCTCTACGGATGGAGAAAGAAGGTTCAGTGAGGACCTGGGGAATTTTACATACTAATATTGCCAATGACCAAATTTTCTCAAATTTGTCCTCTAAATATTGCTCTAATGCATGCCTTACAAGGTTCTCATAGCATAAAAGTAATTAGTATATATTCTATCTTTCTGTACATTGATCTGTTGGTATGGTTGTCACTCATGCACAACCCGTGGTTGAAGTTATAAGCATGGAGAATGGTGTTGTGTGCTATAGTGTTGAGTTTTATTGTGATGATGATGTGAAATATTGATCTCCAATCTCACCCGTTATAGTCTTAATGTCCTCTGTTTTATTTTTCTCCACTTTACAGTGGACCTCTGGGGGCTTACATTGAAGGTTTGCGTTTATTTTCATCTTTTCTCATCATGTCCTTTTTTGTTTTTGTGTGTGTGGGCCGTGCTTGCGTGCAAATTTGAGTAATAAAATTGCTCAACATAATTTCACCGTGTGGTTATCTTAGTTTTAAAATAAAGTCAACAAGTTGCAAGTTACAGGAAATTAGAAATATTTCTAATTGCTCTAGTATTTCTACAAAGTGAAAATTCGTATCTTATTCTAAAAGTTGCATGTTTAAGAGTGATTTGGGAGGGCAAAGAGTATTTGATCTCAATCAGTTCTGATTGTGTTTGTTTTGTTTGTGAAGTTAATCTAGGTATATTAGATCGTGCTCCACTTATTTATTTGGGTGAGTTGAAGCATCCTTTTCAAGTTTGACTAAGTGTGCATTTGGATACAGCTTATTTTGCTGAAAAGTGAAAACAATAAAATAATATTTTTTAGTTACTGTTCATTAGAGAGAACACTATGCATTTGCCTTGGTGCACTGTTCATGTCCCATGAACAGTGCACCAGGCGCTGGACTTTAAAAAAAAAAAAAAAAAGCCCTGAAACGCGGACGCGCAATACAAATAGACCTTAAATGGTTGGTTGTCTCTGCAAAAGGTGGGTTGATTCCATTGAGTGCTTTTATTTTTCTATTGCATTTCAGTGACATTCAATTACAAACTTTTAAATTGATTTGCACTTATAGTTGATTTGCATTTGACTTTTTAAATTGATTTGCATTGCATTTAGGTGGTTTGAATTAGAATTCAACTAACATTTTATATATAAAGCTGTATTTATATGAAAACCATTTTACTAAATTTAGGTTGTATTCTAATTTAGAATTCAGATAGTTCAAATGTACATTTAAAAAAAAAAAAAAAAAAATCTTCTTAAATCTTGTTATACAGTATATTTATATATTGGTTGCTGCATCATTATGTCATAGAAGTCTTTCCAATTGAATTTTTGGCAGCCACATCTATTTCCCTAATTTTGAATATCACATGATAACATGTATAAGCTGCAATATCTATAATGTATGAATGGTGATTGAAGTTTGCAAGGTTTTTTATAGTTATTACAAAGTTAACAAAAAAACTTAGAAAAATTGTTGACATTTGCTTAGAAGTTGTGCAAACATGATTTTTTTGCAAAACTATAATATGGAAATTGGTTCAATTTGGTTTCTATTTAGAGGCTATGCAGATTTATTTAATTTTTTTTAGTACTAGGTTGTTGCCTGCTATAATAATTTGATGTTAAGCAAGACTTTGTTGATGGTGGTTATGTAAGAAGGATTTGGTTTTAGGAAGACTAAAGCCAAAAATATGTAAAAGTGTTGTAGGGGTGACATCTTATAGAATAATCAATGGTGTGGATTGTGGAGTAATTACAGATTTATTTGGAGGGTGTTTGCTTTTGTGGCTAAATGTCAATTGGACAAGATTAGCAATAAAGGTGAAGGGATATGTTTACAAGTATGAGGCTTTCTGCCTTGGCAGAGTCAAAGACAATCAATGTTACATGTAATACTAATCATATAGAATTTTTCTTGCACTGTTAATCCTAGTGCTCTTCTTAGTACTTTCTTTACCACAATGAAAAAATAAAAATGCATGTTCCCTATAATATAAATGTGAGATATCTTCTTCTCAAAGTTTGTACTCTTCCACTCTCCCTGAACAAAGTTTGTAAATATCAAATGTAAAGATACATGAATAGGTGATGGTTTTTGTGTTGACACACTTTTGAATTGAATAAAATATTCTCTTCCTTATCCATTAGAAAGTGACAAGATTTGGCATTAGTAGTTGATTGGTTTTTATTTGGTGGATCAATTGGGGGTTAATTATGATTTAGATTAGTATTTTGGGCAAGATTTGGTTTTGATTAAAGGATTTTGGTTAGAAGAAGTATTGTTTTTAGGGTATTTGGCTTGGCTCAATGTTTTGGGTATTTAGAATCAATTTTGAATATTTAGGTTGCTTTGATTTTGAGTTCACGTAGAACGAAGATTTGCTTTGTTACTCAAAGCACAAACCTTTGAGTCAAGCTTTGGTTTTATGTTTAGGCTATAGGTTATCTCAAGTTTGGTTTAATCAAAGAATCATGTTATTGTATTTTAATTCAATTAGAATCTTCTTTAAGAGTAGCATCTAGATTTTTGAGGGGTTTTGTTTGATTCTTTGTTTGTTTGCAGACCCCACCCCAACTTCTTTTCTAATGTCCCCCTTTAGTAACCCACAAATTATTTTCTGCTTTCTGCCATGCACAGTGAAAGACCAAATCTATGGAGTTTAGAAGCTGTCTGCAAATTCCAGCAATAGCAAAGTGAAAAGGTAGAGCTGTGTTTTTCCTTCTTCTATATATATTTTTGAAGCATATTTCCTAAGACTTCACTGTCATCCAAGATGATATATTGATTGTTGAATCTAATAGGCAAATAGTGGGTTATTTTTCGTTGCTATGTTGCCTTTGAAAGGTGGGGGAAGGTCCACATCATCTCACTGTTTCTTCTCCTATTCGAATTAGCATATTCAATCTTCAATATATGTATGTTTTAATTTAAAATCTAATGCTTACACTACTCGAATTACAATTTGTCTTCTTTAATATATCTATATTAAAAATTTTTTCTCCTGCTTAATTGTCTAAGGTTCTTTTTTTACCCTTTTTTAAAAATAGATTGGTTGATTCTCTTTCTTTGGATGCTTTGGTTTGGTTTTTTCTTTTGGTAACATTAGGGACTTATCTTTTGATTTTTTGTAATTAAAAGTAAAATTTTACCTTGGATTGTTTAAAATCTTTATGTATAAGACGAAAACAAACTTTCCAGTTCAAGTTTGTGCCAAAAAGTGTTACTATTTGATGTTAATCTTGCTTTAAGTAATATTTTTATATATCCTTGGCTAATGGAAGCCAAATCCTTAGCCATCATCATATGGGAAATAGACAACAAATTGTTAAAAACTAACCAACAAAATGTTAAACATTGTGCGGACAATTCACTAAATATGGTTGTATGTTTACACATTAATGCTTAAATATTTTTTGGAACTGATAAATTACCTTTGTTATGGGAACAATCTTTCATATTTTTGCAACTCAAACCATATTACAATGTTTGCTTCCACTTCCTTTGTAGTCTCTCTTTCATCTTTCTTTGCTGTGATTTTAAAAACCTTCTTACCCTGCCATTTTGTTGAATATTGAGTTCTTTGCCAAGTACAACACGGGTATTTTGCAAGAAGAGTTGCTGCATCAAACTTAGAGGTCAGGATAGCTTGATTTTCCCTCTATTTATCTCATAATTTGAATTAAATTTTGTCCATTGATCTGTTTGGTTTTGATTTGGCTCTGAATAGCATATTTTAATTTGCTTTTTTCTTCATTTTTTTAAATTTAATGAATTCTTATTTTGTATTCAACTGAACTGTAAAATTGTTATGATTTTTTTTTTTTTTGCTATGCTTTGTGATCGAATTCCTTACAATGATTGCTTCAACTTCTTTTTGTAGTCTCTCTTTCATATAGTGCATTCTTCTTTTGCTATGCTTTGTGATCTGTCCTTTTGTTTAAACACAAATTTCTAACGTTCTTTACCAGATACGACACTTTGGTGTTTTGCAAGAAGAGTTATTGGATCAAACTGACAGATGGACGTGAGTCTAATGCTGTAAGATACATCGAACAGTTGAGTCTAGATACAATTTTACTTGATGTTTCCTAGTGTTATTATTTTCTTCATCATTAGAGGCTGATTTGTTTCATCTTTAACATTTCTATCTTACTTTCATTAGAGTATAGAGTTTACTATCATTTTTTTCTGCCATAATTTTTAGGCTATAGAACTCTTTATACCGTCAATTTTCTTTGGTTCTTTTGGTTTAATTTTAGTTAGTTGTTATTGCATATTCCAATAAGTTTAAATGTTTCCTTAAATATCACTATGTTAGCATTTAGTAAAAGATAGACCAAACATTAATACTTAGTACTTATGATTGCTATTTTTTTTTCTCTGGAACTAGGTTGTGGCCTGCTGTAGTAACCTGATGTTAAATAAGCCTTTGGTTGATGGTGGTTATGCCTGAGGGATTTGGTTCCAAGAAGATTGAAGCCAAAAATCTATAACAGTGTGGGCAAGTAACAACTAATAAGTATCGATAGAGAGAGTGTGGTGTAGTTGTAGTTGATTTATTTTTTTGTTGGTGGTGGTGTTTTCTTTTGGGCCAAATATCAACTAGACAATGGATATGCAAAAGGAAAGATAGCAAGTAAAAGTGCATAGCTTAGTCATTCGTGGTTGATTATTGTGTAATGTGCATATGCAGCAAAATATTTAATATTTTATTTGTTATGTACATGTTTTTTTGCTTTCACAAACAAATTGTTCTTGACTTAAATGCAATAATTTGGAAGAGTTTCTTCTTTAAAACTGTTATGTTTGTTGCTAAATCATTTAGCAATGATTTTGTAAAGGCATGAATCTTATTTTTCATCTCTTTTATTGTCCTTGGCAAATTGTTATTGACTTGAAAGCAATAGCTTGGAAGAGTTTTTTAAAATTGCTGTGTTTGTTGCTAAATCATTTAGCAATGATTTTGTGAAGGCATGAATCTTATTTTTCATCTCTTTTATTTTCCTTGGTGACACGTTATTATCTATTGTGTGATGGAAAAAGCCAAAAAAATCATTGAAATAATTAACTCAAGTGCTCTTTTTCAACCTTTGGAATTATAATATGTTATATAACTTTTTGAATATAGTATTCATACAATGTAGAATATTCACTTTTTTTTTTTTTTTTTTTTTTTACAATTATTATTAAAATTATGATAGTTCATGTAAAATTAGAAAGCTTTTATGTATAAACAATACTTTTATAAGAAATTTTCCGTACCAATGCATCTTTATTGCATTTGTTGTATAAGTTTTATAATTTAAAGAGTTAATTAACAAAACTGATAGGAAAGAATTTTCATGATCATATGTTTTACATGGGGCAAAAAAAACCTTATGAAATCTACAAATATTTCTACAATTTGAAACATGAAGTCAATCAATATAAGCTCTCTCAAGCCTCTTAGGCTTTGTATGTTATCACAGTAAAGGAGTGGGAGTTTCCTTCTAATATAAGAAGGTCAATTTATATTTTAGTTATTGATCTTTTTTGTTTGTTTCAATTTATTATAAAACTTGCATTTGCATGTGTATAAAGAGAAGTAGATATATTCCTAATGAGGATGAGTTATGTAATATAATGGTCTTTTGTTGTATATTTTCTCTTCAGAGTGCTTATTACAAGTGGCTATATTGGATGTCGTATTGGATTTTTATAGATTTTGCATGTTGTATTCTATTTTAGTTGAGAATCTGTTTGGGTACTAAATTGGGGAAAAAACTGTAGCAAAGTAAAAGTTAGTTCAATTAGTTTTGAATGTATTATTATTATTATTCACAAATGCAGAAGTGTGACTAATGAAAACTCTACAACTGATCAAGAAATTCTAGGAATCTTGATGTGAAGCTCTAAAAAAATGTGACCCACAATTGGACTAATGAACCAACTAGAATTTGGCATTGGTCAGACTCACCAAAAACTATTGTAATCATAATTGTGACAACTACCTTCACTACGTTTTCTATATGTTCTTGGTCCTTTCTCAAGCAAAATAGCAAGAGAGAAAAAGTGTTGATCTCTCTCTCTCTCTCTCCCTCTCTCCCCTCGAGCTTATTACAAAGAAGTATGTTATTTTGTTCATATTTTAGTTTCAAATAAATGTTGTTAGGACAACTGTTAATATAAAAGGAAAATCTTTATTGATCATGCAAATCTTTATGTTCGTAACCAGATTTCAACATGCATACTTTAGAATGTATAGTAATAATAATTTTTTAAAAATGGAATTATGGAATTTTTTGGGTTAATTATTGCAATTTAAAATAATAAACAAACAGATTGATAACTAACGTATCTTAATCACTTTGCAACAAATTTTTTCTTTATAGATTGATTTTATTAGCCAAATTTCTTTTCTACTTATTTCATACTTCAATAACTATATTCTCTCGAACCACAACCTTTAAAAAATCCTTGAACCAATTAGTTATAACTTATGGGATTTCAATTAACATTTTTTCTAGATTATGTGTTGATGCTAGGTTATGTTTGTTTTTTAGAAGAAGACCTGCACATAGCTTCATCATCTGAACAACTAACCATCCACCCTCTTCCATATTTTACCATCACATTAAGTATAATATATTAAGTTGATTGTTTTCTAATTCATAAAATAATCCCGCGCATTGCGCGGGTTAAACGCTAGTAAGGAATAAAAGCAGTGAATGTGCTCTTCTTTGTCTGGTTGTTTCTAAGTAAAACTTCACGCTTTTGATTGGAGTTGGAGAAGAAAACATTATTTGAGATTACACTCTGTACTTTTCTATTCTTTTTTTTTTTTAATCATTCAAAGGCCTAAGACAAAGAGGAATAGACCTTTTGACACACTGTGAGAGAGAGGTTGTTCTTTGGAAAATGAGCCTTTTTTATTTTTAAGTTTTTCCATCTTTTGAGAACCATGCTTGTCTCTCAAAATTGAGTATTCCTCTTTGTTACAGATTAGTTCAGCTTGTTATAACTACAATTCTGTAATAGCAGTTAACCCTGCAACCATCTTTTTATGGGTTTGAGCTTGTGGGTGGATTTAGTATATTTGTTGCATAATAGGGGCTCTGATACTATGTATTGTGTGATTTCTGAAGTATTTGAGTTTCTTTTTTCTTTTTTTGAATTTGTTGTTGTTTTTGAGTTTAAGCTTGTGGGTGGATTTTGTATATTTGTTGAATACAGAGCATATAGAGAGCCTCTGATGTTATATTCTGCAAGTTTGTGGTATTATGGGTTTTGGGGATTTTATATATGCATGTGATGGCATAATGATTCAGAGGCTTTCATCTTCATAGTGTATGAGTGTTGATCTCTCTCTCTCTCTCTCCCTCTCTCCCCTCGAGCTTATTACAAAGAAGTATGTTATTTTGTTCATATTTTAGTTTCAAATAAATGTTGTTAGGACAACTGTTAATATAAAAGGAAAATCTTTATTGATCATGCAAATCTTTATGTTTGTAACCAGATTTCAACATGCATACTTTAGAATGTATAGTAATAATAATTTTTTTAAAATGGAATTATGGAATTTTTTGGGTTAATTATTGCATTTTAAAATAATAAACAAACAGATTGATAACTAACGTATCTTATACACTTTGCAACAAATTTTTTCTTTATAGATTGATTTTATTAGCCAAATTTCTTTTCTACTTATTTCATACTTCAATAACTATATTCTCTCGAACCGCAACCTTTAAAAAATCCTTGAACCAATTAGTTATAACTTATGGGATTTCAATTAACATTTTTTCTAGATCATGTGTTGATGCTAGGTTATGTCTGTTTTTTAGAAGAACACCTGCACATAGCATCATCATCTGAACAACTAACCATCCACCCCCTTCCATATTTTACCATCACATTAAGTATAATATATTAAGTTGATTGTTTTCTAATTCATAAAATAATCCCGCGCATTGCGCGGGTTAAACGCTAGTAAGGAATAAAAGCAGTGAATGTGCTCTTCTTTGTCTGGTTGTTTCTAAGTAAAACTTCACGCTTTTGATTGGAGTTGGAGAAGAAAACATTATTTGAGATTACACTCTGTACTTTTCTATTCTTTTTTTTTTAATCATTCAAAGGCCTAAGACAGAGAGGAACAGACCTTTTGACACATTGTGAGAGAGAGGTTGTTCTTTGGAAAATGAGCCTTTTTTATTTTTAAGTTTTTCCATCTTTTGAGAACCATGCTTGTCTCTCAAAATTGAGTATTCCTCTTTGTTACAAATTAGTTCAGCTTGTTATAACTACAATTCTGTAATAGCAGTTAACCCTGCAACCATCTTTTTATGGGTTTGAGCTTGTGGGTGGATTTAATATATTTGTTGCATAATAGGGGCTCTGATACTATGTATTGTGTGATTTCTGAAGTATTTGAGTTTCTTTTTTCTTTTTTTGAATTTGTTGTTGTTTTTTGAGTTTAAGCTTGTGGGTGGATTTTGTATATTTGTTGAATACAGAGCATATAGAGAGCCTCTGATGTTATATTCTGCAAGTTTGTGGTATTATGGGTTTTGGGGATTTTATATATGCATGTGATGGCATAATGATTCAGAGGCTTTCATCTTCATAGTGTATGTGATCTTTTGAAAGCTCATTCAGTAAGTCTGCCTCTTTTGTTTCATTCATTTGAGTATTGCCTAAGTAGTCTCTAAATTCAATCTGTTCTGGCACTTAGTGAGTATATGTCTTTTTATTCTTATGGATTTTGGATGTTCATGTGACAACAGAGCAGATACAAATTTTCTATTTATGTCTGGTCCTCTTTGTGATATAATTTTAGGCTTATGGGTTATGTGGATTTTGTATATTTGTGTGATAGCAGAGTAAATCTAAAGATTTGGCATATGGGTTTAAGATGATTTTATGTTTCCTAATGTTAAAAAGTTTAGCTTGTGGTTCTTTTTATGAATATTTCCAGTATTTGCTAAAGGAGCAGATTTGTGATTTACATGGCTTATGGTATGCGTTCTGTTTTTATTATTTGTTTTCATTGGTGTCTCATGGGCATGGGTTGAAATTGTCTGCCTAAAGGCTAAGACACCACTTTCTATATCAAAAAATATATATATATATATATATATATCTTATATTTCTTCAAATTTAGCTGATCATCCTTGTAAAAATTGTATTTTACTGCAAAGAGGTGAGATTTTCAATGGAATTGGTTTTGTATTTGAATGTTTCAAATCAATTTGCTTATGCATTTTGGGAAACTTCTATATGTAAGCAATTAAAGATAATAATTAAATATTTTATACTTCTAAATTCTGAGGTTTTTGTTTATACTTAAAATCTCTTCTAACATTGTGGAGATTTTTCTTATGTTCCACCTAAGTGTCGAGAGTTTCTTCCGTTGTGTTGGGATATACAAGGAGAAATAGGCATTAATGTAGACTCAAATTTGTTTGTTGTATTCAAACAATAACAGAGAAGAAAATGTTTGTTATGACTCAAATCTGTAGTTTTTTTTCCTCCTTCTTCTTTGTTGGCGAGTATCTGTAATTGCATTGTTGGTGCAATTGTATTATGGCTTTTTTTATTTGTCCTAGTAGCTAAAAGTTGCTATCTAGATTGCTTTATCCTGTACAAATGCAATCCCTTGCTTAAGAGACATTGTTACTTATGACGTCTGTTCCAAGTTGGACATGACACATGTTAGTGTCCTTTTATTCCCCTTAGCTGTAGTAACTGACTGTCAAATGCACAGGATTACTTCCCTAATAAGAACTTTGTTTTCTGCAGAAGAAAAAGTAATTGAACTTGGACCTAACTACATAATAAATGAAGTCTCTGTATTTGATCCTTGCTTTCATTAGGATATTCCTTTCATTGATGATTGCTTTAAAAACGTACAGAGTTGAATCATTGGTGTTGTGTTGCTATTGATGCTTTCACAATTTGAAGTTTCTTAAATTGTGATACAACTAACTTTTAGGAATCAGAAGAAACCTCATGTTGTAACTTGTAAAGTGTCGCTTAGAACTTTTGACATTTTAATATCTTTTGTCTGCTTAATCTGATATCTATGGTGTCATATATTCTCTTATCTTGGAATAAGGCATAAACTCCACAATATGGTTTGTAATTTTCATTTTTCCTTAAGGCTTCAATCCCTGTGGCAACAAACAATTTACTTATAAAAAAAAAAAAAAAAATTTCTTAACATGCAGAAGATCAGTAATTTTCATGCTTTACACTTTTTGACAAAGATTCCCTGCTTTTAGATATCTTCCGTATTTCAAGGCTCTGAATTTTAAGCTTGATATCTTTTAGATCATTGTTCAATAGCTGTAAAGCAGTCTTAAGGTATACAAAAGGATGGATTTGCTAAACGACTCATCTGATTCCCAGCACCAGTGAGTTTCTATACTTTCCCCTCTAGATGTGAATATACAATTTGTAGAAATCTTAGATGAAATTGTGAAAGCATATGCTTAGGATTGTTAATTTATTGGTACCACCATAGTTTGACCCTAGTAGTAATAAATGTTCAATAACATTTAACAACTTGTTTTTAGCCTACATTTATTATTATTATTTTTTTGACTAAGCCTACGTATTATAGTATCACATTAGTATTTGTACATATGCAAGGACAATGACTTCAACCTGAGCGACGACATTGTACTCGCAGCATATATAGCCGAGTGTGCATGTGTAGCTTACGTGGAGACCTATATGACCAAAGTACCATTGCATACGAATATACAAACAGGGTATGAATGGGTACACTATACATTAACTGGAAATGAGGAGAAATGTCGAAGACATTTTAGAATGTCAAGCCATGTGTTTGGACAATTGTGTAATACATTGCGCTAGTATGGATATAACGATACCAGAAAAGTTTGCTTGGAAGAGTCTCTGACAATGACATTGGTGGTACTTGGTCATTCTGAGGGTAACAGAATGGTGCAGGATAGATTTCAGCACTCGGGTGAGACAGTGCATCGACATGTGGCCACCGTAGTTACATTGTTAGCCATTGTTATGGCAGTGGACATTATCAAGCCTGCTGATCGTACATTTCGGGACGTGCCAGAACATATTCAGCATTCAGGTCGATATTGGCCACATTTCAAGGTACTTTGTGAATTTGGTATCTTAACTTGATTTTATGCATATTATCTTTATGGTCATACCACGTATTTCATTTCACATGGTATTTTTGTGGCAATGGTTAGGGTTGCATTGGTGCGATTGATGGGGTCTACATCCCCGTGGTCGTACCAGTTGATGAGCAACACCCATACTATGGCAGGAAGGGGATCACCATAACAAGTTGCATGTGCACATGTGACTTTAACATGAAGTTCACATTCGCATGTGTTGGATGGGAAGGGTTAGTGCATGACACGAGGATTTTTTAAGCTACCTCAATAATGAGAGTTACAACTTCCCAAAAGCTCCAGCTGGTTTGTAAATATGCAATTTAATTACAGTATTAAAATATGTATTAATGTAGTGAAAATGCTAATGTAATAAGCATGTTCATTTGCAGGAAATATTATCTTGTTAATTCAGGGTACCCTATGAAGAAAGGGTTCCTTGCACCATATAAGGGGGAGAGGTACCACATCCCCGAATTTCGGCCTTATGAAGTGCTGCATCATCCAGAGGAGAGATTTAATTATCTCCATTCATCACTCCGTTCGGTCATAGAACGAACTTTTGGAGTTTGGAAGAATAAATGGAAAATTTTGAGAAATATGCCACCATTTCATATACGCACTCAATTGAACATCATTGTTGCCACAATGGTTCTTCACAATTTCATTAGAGCACATGAGATAAACAATGACGTTGAACGTTTCAGATCTATAGGGGGCACATCTGGGTGTAGTGAGAGAGGTCATTACGATCCCGTGGCACATATGATCTCAATCTTGGACGAAACTGAGATGAAAGAGGTTCGTGACAGTATCACAGCATTGATATGTGCGGACGATAACTGATTATGGTGACTATTATTTTTGTCACAATAGAAATTTAGTGTGGTTGAAAATACCATTAACATTATGGAAATTTTTTTGTGGGGACCATAACTGATGGTTCACAAACTTCAATAATGTAATACCATTTGTTGTTATATTGTTGGTAAGCAGAACTAAGGGCTCACAAAACTTGATTGTAATACTTTTGATTTATGCATTTGTATATATCGTTACATGTGAAACTCATGGGTATTGCAACAGTAGATTTCAAGCTTACAGAGGACTTCTAAATAGACTCCAATCTTATCTGAACAAGAGATAAACTCAATGGATTTTAAGATTGCAACAATAATTTGCCAGGAATTCTTTTTTAAAAAAAATAAAGAAAACAATATCTACCCTGAATTTCTTTTAAAGACACCAAGAACCCTAACTATCAATTGCTTAGATAAATAAATATAATATATATATGTATATATATGTACAACAACAGAACTTACAATCTCCATCAACTTGGCCATTAACATCACAGAGCAAATTCAAACGTCTCCACATTGTTTTAAGAAGTACAACTACATACATATCATAAACTGTTACTTGCAATAGTACGATTAACATACAAAACAAATGTAATAATACAAGTTTGTATTATTACATACATACACATCCCATTATGGCAAACACATATGCCTGATTTTGACTTCCCCAAACCTAGTAGAGAAGACAAGTAATACTAGAGACATGACCCAAGATACTACTAGAGCTATTGTCAACTTCTTTGCTTTCTCTTCAGAAATCATGCGTGCAGCTTTGGCTTTTTCAGCCTTTCGTTTTACAACTCGCTCCCTTTCTAATGCTGTGGCTGTCAGGGCGTGTGCTTGATTTGACTCTTCATTGGCAACTTCCACCGCATGCTCCAATCGCTTGAATTTAGCGATAACAATAGGTGCTGTTGCTGCGCCACACGTACAACAAATGCTGGTGTCTAACCACTTGAAGAACTTGCATGCACGGTCATCATCCTGCACAATACAATACAACACATAAATAGGAATACAACAAATTGGTTTTTTAATGCACAACAAAAATATTTTGCCAATACTTGGATATGGTACTTACTGGCGACCAATAGCAACAAGTATAAAACCTCCTACCAAATGTATGAAGTTTCAGGAAAGTCCTAATGATGCAGTTCTCAACGTCACAAACACGACCATCATAACTGGAGAGATAGTTACTCGTTTTCGACATTGGCATATCTTGGGAGTGTATATAGAAAAATAGAGGAGAAGGTGCATATGTAAGTAATCAATAAAATGAAAGGAATAAGAGAGCATTAGCTGCATCAATGTACTAATAAGCATTATATTTCTCTTGGTATCATTTTGTAAGGAAAAATGAAATTAGATATTATTTTTATAAAATGGGTTGAACGAGTTACAAATTTGAATGATTAGAGTTTTTTTTTTATTATTTTTAGTAGGCTTTTTCTTGAACAATTTTTTCACCTGTTATTGTTTGGTCTAATCTTGTCTCTCTCTTTTTTTGGGTTATTTTTGTTGTTATTGGGCTAATTTTTTATATTATTATTTAAGCCCATTTTTTTGGAGTTTAAGGGGTTAAGGATTATGTGTGAGAAGCCAAAATTATTTTTGGAGTAATGCTAATGTCCACAACATTTTCATGACAAATCTTATGCAACAAGTTATTATTGGTGAGTAAACAAGTAATGTCTGTATTGAACTCAAATTAGAATCACTAACAACTTAGTACATAAGATATATTGTAAAATTATTGAGAAAATGTTGTGGATTTAGCATTGTAGGGGTGATAGGCCTAGGAGTATATATCTATGTATATATTGGGCCAGGGGCCCAATCCGAGAACATTAAGTAGTCCGAGTACGGGTAAACACCTTCCTAAGAATCCGTGTTGGTAAATAAAGTGGTGAGGTGATAGGCCAAAAATGTATTGACCCCTTGTGATTAATTAATTGATTAATTAGCCAAGTTTATTAATTAATCAAATTAACATGCAAAGCGCGTGGTAGCACAAACAAATCACCAATTAAACTAAGTGCAGCGGAAATTAAATTGACACGGTGATTTGTTTACGAATGGGGAAAACCAACACGGCAAAAACCCCACCGGGTGATTTTAAGGTCACCACTCCCAAGAATCCACTATTATCACAACAAGCGGTTACAAGTAAAGGAATCCCAGTACCTTATACCAACCTACAGTTGAACCCTTACCCCAATACCCAATTGGACTTGTTCTGTAGTGACAATCTCTCCTTTTGATGCACGGCTCCCAATACGTGACTAACCAATTGCGTGGATCCTAGTACGCGACTTCAATCACCAACTAGAGAAGGTTGTTGGCTGCAAAGTTTTTCAGTTCATCCAGACGATGAAGATCAAGAAGATGCTTTGTTACAAAACCCTACGGTGCACAAACACAGCAACTTCTTCACAAGAAAGATGAACTAGGGCAAATTCTATCTCCGGTCACAATTTGCTTGAACAAACTTTGCTCAACACTTGTGCAACTTGTGTTACCTTTGACAGCCCTTAAAATAATCCTTTTATATGTCTAGGGTTGTGAGAAAAGAAAGCCCAAACACATAAACACGGATTAGAGTCAAAACAAATCTGAAATTCTGTTTTTCATAAACCTCGACAGATACCCTATTTGTCGAGCTGCTGTTGAGCCATGGGTTTGGAATAGCTCTTCAAGCTCGATAGATGCTAGCTGTCGAGCTGGCAGTCGAGCTTTAATGAACTTGCACTTTTCAGCTTGAATCTTGAACAGACTTGCATGGCTTTAACACTTGATCTTGAAACAAGATTTCTTGAAGTATTAAACACATCCTAGATCTACCCAAATACAAGTAAAATGCGTTTTGTCAAAAGATTAGCCAATTACATAATATAGTGACATATGTTCCTAACAAGTGAATCACATATGTCCTAACAATCTCCCCCTTTGGCAATACGTGACAAAACCACAACAAACAAATGAACATATCAGAGAAGTCATAAATCACTTAACTCATATTCACTTGTTGAATACAATAAAATCTATCCTAACACAAACTCTTGAAAAACTTTGCAAAAAGAGAGTTTCTGGCAAGTAGACTTTGACAACCTGTATTTCTGAAACACTTTAAACAAAACTCATCAAGGAAACTTTGTGTGAAACAGAAATAATAAATTGCATACAAGTAGTAAGAAGCATATGCATAAAGAGAGAAAAGAAACAACACATGTAAGAGTAGGTAAAAGAAACATACATCAACATATAAAGAAAATAAGTACAATGTATGTCAATAATGGTCATAAGACCCATGTACAAGATAAAAATGTATCTAAAGTAGAGAAAAGAAAAAGATACAAATAATCCTCACTACATCCCTCAGATACCAACACTCCCCCTAACAAAATGGTCCTATACTAACTCTCCCCCTATGAATGACTACTCTCATATCCAAAACTACTCCCCCTTTTTGTCACGAGTGACAAAGAGTAAGAGTGTCAAGTAGACATCTCATCTGTACCGGAAGAGCTAGCATCTTCATCATCATCATCCTCGGAAGCAGTAGCAACATCATCATCATCATCCTCATCTTCAAAAGTTGCTGGAGGAGGTGGAGGAGAAGCCTCATGAGCAAAGCCACCCATGACCGCCTGCCGTCGTGTAATACGGCCAACACGAATGTTCACCTGATACAGCTCAGTAGAGAGTGTATCAATGCGAGCATTCATGCGCTAAAGCTGCGTCATAATGTTTCCGAGAGTCACATCGCTCGTAGAAGAGGAGGGAGCAGATGTGGATGGAGCAGATTGGGATGGAGCTGAACAGGAGGGAGGAGCTGCTGACCCAGACTGCCTCGACCTAAACTGCGCCTCGCTTCGTTTAACGGTAGCGGCGTCTGTGGCACACATGTAGGAAAAGTGGTCGAACGCTGGAAAGGGAACAGAAAAGTGGTGTAAGATCCTCGTGATAGCAGAAGGGAAGATGAGCTTATCACGGGATGCCAAATCCCTATAGACATCTATGATAGAAAGAATAAAGTGAGAAGGAAAATCTATAGTAAGATGCTCAAGAAGGGACAACCAAAATCGAGCACGAGGCTCTGTGATAGAGTTATAATGAGATAGAGGGTGAAGAACAAAAGTCATGACCATGTTCAAAAACTGAGGGCCTTTTGCAAAGCCCGAACAGTAAGTGAACTGATGCTCACCCCAATCAGAAGGGCGCTCACAAAAAGCAGATTTGAACTCGTCTTTAGACATAGTCTTAAGACGCTCACAGCCAGGGTAGTCAGGAAACTCTACCCTAGGGACACGGAGCACATTCGCAACAATCTGCGGTGTGACAACAATGCGCGTACCTCGAACGCGAGTGATAAAATGAGGTACTGAATAATCAAATCCATGCATATTGGAGTAAAACTCCTAGATCAGCATGGATGGACAAGTGACCGGGATGTCACACAGTGACTCCCAACCCCGACTGTGAATGACATCGGGTAGGTCAGTGTCGGCGAAATCCGCCAAGATGACTTGGCGTTCAGAATGAATGTTCATCAAGAAAAGTTCTCTGAGAAAGCCTTTCGGGCATCTTCATCACGGAACCGAATAGGCCAAAAATGTATTGACCCCTTGTGATTAATTAATTGATTAATTAGTCAAGTTTATTAATTAATCAAATTAACATGCAAAGCGCGTGGTAGCACAAATAAATCACCAATTAAACTAAGTGCAGCGGAAATTAAATTGACACGGTGATTTGTTTACGAATGGGGAAAACCAACACGGCAAAAATCCCACAGGGTGATTTTAAGGTCACCACTCCCGAGAATCCACTATTATCACAACAAGCGGTTACAAGTAAAGGAATCCCAGTACCTTATACCAACCTACAGTTAAACCCTTACCCCAATACCCAATTGGACTTGTTCTGTAATGACAATCTCTCATTTTGATGCACGGCTCCTAGTACGTGACTAACCAATTGCGTGGATCCCAGTACGCGACTTCAATCACCAACTAGAAAAGGTTGTTGGCTGCAAAGTTTTTCATTTCATCCAGACGATGAAGATCAAGAAGATACTTGGTTACAAAACCCTATGGTGTACAAACACAGCAACTTCTTCACAAGAAAGACGAACTAGGGCAAATTCTGTCTCCGGTCACAATTTGTTTGAACAAACTTTGCTCAGCACTTGTGCAACTTGTGCTACCTTTGACGGCCCTTAAAATAATCATTTTATATGTCTAGGGTTGTGAGAAAAGAAAGCCCAAACACATAAACACGGATTAGAGTTAAAACAGATCTGAAATTCTGTTTTTCATAAATCTCGACAGATACCCTATCTGTTGAGCTGCTGTCGAGCCATGGGGCTGGAACAGCTCTTCAAGCTCGATAGATGCTAGCTGTCAAGCTAGCTGTCGAGATTTAATGAACTTGCACTTTTTAGCTTGAATATTGGACATACTTGCATGGCTTTAACACTTGATATTGAAACAAGATTTCTTGAAGTATTAAACACATCCTAGATCTACCCAAATATAAGTAAAATGTGTTTTGTTAAAAGATTAGCCAATTACATAAAATAGTGACATATGTTCTTAACAAGTGAATCACATATGTCCTAACATGAGGTCTGATCATGACCATCCAAGAAGGCGGTCTGAGGAGGAATGCTTCCTCGGCTGAGCAAAGCCGAGGTCAGAAGGTGTGGTCTAACACTAAGAGCAACGTTCCGGACGATTCCACTAATGAGGATAAGTATCCAGAAGGAATAGGACAGAGGGAGGCCATGAAATATCTAAAGGGAAAGCTGCTACCACAGCATTAAATGCTATGCAGCTAACTCTCTGGTTGCATTAATGAAGAAGTGATACCTGAACAGTATCTTTCAGCCTTACAGCTACTCCCCAAAGACTTCAAGAAGGTGCTGATGGGACAAGGATGAAGACGAGCAATCTAGTCTACACGTGGAGGGTAGAGATGACGGGGGAGGATAGTATAAAATAGAAAGAAGATCTTGAAGAAAGAGATCAAGAAATTGAGAGAAAAATACTATAGCAATCAAGAGTGGAACTTGTAAGCAAACTTGAGAATCAATATATAAGAACTGATCTCCTCGGATTGTGCCGAGGACGATTTTCTTCAGATTAAACTAGTCTATCTTCATTTTCTTGTCATCTGGATCCACTTTACTTGTTGTCTGACTCATTAAAGCTCAATTTTCCAACCCACTCTCTATAAATTCATTGTATTGGGCTCTTTGGGCCTAAGTTCATACTTCCTTTGGGCTTGGGAGCCAAATTGTGGCCTTACAAGCATTATTCTTATTTTTGTTGAACCTAAATTCCTATGATTTTCAAGTCAGGGTGTTCAAAATTTTTATTAGAGTATATAGAATAGGTTAGTTTAGTATATAATTTTTTTTGCAAGTGTATATATACATTATTTTACAAGTCAAGGTGGTCCTGTGACAACCTTGACATTAATGCAAAGTCGCCACTGCGAAGAGGCCTTCTAATGCTCTGTGCTTTTTTCTTCCTGAATTCTAGAGGATCTTTATCCTAAAGATATTTGTTGCATGACCACAATGTGGCAATCTATCAATACATTGATATATATATATATATATATATACATACTCTTAATTAGCAAAGCAAAAATGTAGCATTCCAATTAATTTCCTCACCTACCCCACTGATATCCCCAATTTTTTTCACCTTTTTGCAACATATTAGTTTTCAATCTCTCTCTCTCTCTCTCTCTCTCTCTCTCTCTCTCTCTGTGTGGAGATCACTAGTGCTGCTTCCTCTATTGCCTACAACTCACAAGCCACTATGACAAAGGGACCTCCACCGCTGCAAGATGGCTAAAAATTGATCTCCTCCACCACAAAACAACATTTCTCTCCTCTTGTGAATCTATGTTAGCATCTTCATCTTCTGCTTCTTTCAGAGTCAGGATGTCTAAATTTTTATTTTAGGGGTCATATATATATATATATGTAAATATAATTTTTTTTTTCTTCAAGTCAAGGGGTTCATTTGAATCCCTTGCCTTCAACGTGGCGTCGCCCTTGTAAGTGTTACGTGGGGAATAATTTATGGGTTAAGTGTGCATTCTCATAGTTTAGCAGTGTTAAGTATAAAGAGGTATAGTTTAGGATGATAAAAGTGTAATTTTCCAAGTGTTTGTGATAGTATAGGGTGAATAGTGGTATTGATGAATCAGTAGATTAAATTTAAAAGGTAGAAGAAGAACAACCATTAATGAAAGTCACGGTAGAAAAATTGCTCTTAAATCAAGTTTGAATCCAGAGATTAAGTGTACTCTAGCAACTTTATGTAAGGCAGAGTTTGATTTTTTTTTGGTTGATAGTGGAAAAGTTGACTGATAAGTCACCCTTACTGCCACTCTAAAAAATCGTACATAAGATTTTTACCTCATATGGCTCCTCATTCAATTCTTTCGAAGTCGTTGGATCCTTTTCCTCGTTTAAGAATCTCCTCCCTTCTTTCACTTTGCCCCGAAGAGTAACTAGTACCGATTCAATCACATTTTCATTCACTTGGAATCTGGGCTCTTCTACTTCATTTTGATCTAATTATTTTTTTGAATCCTTTTCCCTCTCTTTTGATCTTTTATTTATTTTTTTATTTATTCCCTTCTATCATTCCTTAAATTCCATAGGTTTGATCCTATAGAATCAGGCCCATTTTCTCATTGAATGAAAGGTATGAAATAAATAAGATTTTTTTTAATGAAATCTCTCACCTTCACTTAATTTGAGATGTAGAGAACTATTACGTTTATAAAAATCAATAATTAAAAATACAAATTTAAACCCAACATTATCTGATTAATAAATATTGATTACAAAAGCCCATATTTTATGATAAGGGACTACGATTAGTTCTACTAGTAATAAGATAATAAGAAAATAACAATGCTTTTTTTTTTTTTTTTTTTTTTTTTTTAACAGGCTGATTTTGTATCATTTGATGTTTTCCATCTTTTACTTTTCCGTTCTTAGAACATCTCCAATAGGTTCTCTAAAACCAATTTTGGAGAATAAACATACCAAAAACTCACTCTAACAGCTTCTCTAAAAACAAAACTTTTCCAATTTTTTTTTGAAGTTGCTACTGTAGTTCTCTTAATCTAGAGAACACTGTAGCAATTCCAAATGAATAGAGGAAGAATAAATAAAGATTAAAAAAAAAAAAAAGAATGAACAAAGAAATAATATTTAAATGAGATAGAAAAATGATAGAGAATCAGTCAAAAGGTATATTTGAAAAAATAAGTAGGTAAAAGGTAAATATCACTATTCATTATTCAAATAGTACAAAAATTTAGATAAACGGCTAGAGATGCTCTTATTCTTGTGACAGTTCTGATCTCTGCTGTAACACTGTTTGTAATATTATGCTAAATTTCCTTTGTTCATGATGTTCCTGAACCAAAAGGTTGTGGCAGAACTTTTATCTTATTTTATTTTTTTGGTAAACATGGCAGAACTTTTATGTTGCTTGGGAAAGAAATTCTACATACTGCGACCCATTAATTCTGCCATTTTACTCTAGTAATTAATAGCTAGCCTCCCTAGACAAATAAACCTAACACCGGAGTATTTCTTGGGGGTCCTTGTCAAAATCTTGAGCGATTTGATTCCTAAAAATAAAATGTTAAAACACACAAAGTCAAATATGTCAATTCTTTTTGGATCTGCTTACTATTCTATGATCTTATCTTATCTAAATTAAAATTTTTTTTTCTCTTATTACTATTATTATTATTTTATCCAACTAGTTTTTTTTTATAATTAATTATTACGTTTACCTTAAAATCTTAGAGGTCACGTCATTTAGATCAGTGGGCCGCGAAAAGAGCTTTAGGGTGGCGAGGAGGAAGACCCCCAAAATTCAAATTCTAGTACTAAAATTTTGGCCCATGAAAAAAAAAAAAAAAAAAGCTGTAAGATAGTGACAAGACCTTTGAGTTCAGTTTAACATCATCTTTGCCAAGCTCTTTACACAACATATCAGTTAGTGTCTGCAAAAGACCAAGATCAGAATACAAGAACCAAGTATTTATTCTAAAAACTAGCAATGTGCAAAATAAGATCACATTAAGCATTACATTCCTACATCTACAAGAAGCATGCTACACCTGAGTGATGTCAGGTACAACATGCAAAACTACATAAATTCTTAAGAGGTATCAGTACCTGCATTCCACCATGAAAGGAAAATGAACCACGCTGAGGTTTCTTTTTTTCTAAAGTACCCTTTGTTTCACCACTTTTTACCCTTTTGGCAGATATCTTAGATTGAAGCAGCCCAGCTATAATGGAGCCAAACCTGACAGAGTAGAAAATAGGCCAATTATAGACATTGATCATGAAACAAGCATCAATAAATAGAATATCAATATGTATATGTTATTAATAATTATAGATCACAATAGTTCATCCTGCCAATTCAATTACAGAAAGTTGTACCAAATTAGGTCCTAAAGAATGGTTGCAAGAAGTCAGTGAGGAATGAAGCTATAGAAGTACAATGTTATTTGCAGATAAAGAAGACATCAAGTACCAAGAGAAATAGACCAAATTTTAAAGTGCTCATGTAACTGTTAAATAATAAAATATACTCTTTGTAGCCAGATGTATCACAAATTCTTCTATAAAGAGACAAATCTCTTAAGGTCAACTGAATCATGAGCCATGACTCAAGTATAAATTCTCTTCTAACAATAGGATAGGCAAAGGCAGGGTTTGTACAGAATGACACAACTGACAGCGAATCCAGATTCAAACAAACAGTTAAGTCAAAAAAAAATCTTTGGCAATAATCAATTGTAAAATGTAGAAATCGCATAAAGTACACAGTACCTTTGTTCTAGATTCCACAGATCTGGGAAAGAATGCCGGATCTATTTGAAACATTAAGAAAGCAATAAAAAGAGGTTATTGAACAAATGAAAATGAATAAGCATCAACAGTTGAAGTCATAACATAAAGAAGTCATGGCTCATAAAAGCAGCTCTCTAAAACTAAAAGTTTCTGATTGCCCAAAAAACAAAGATTAATGCAGGATAAATACACCACACTTATGCACAGGCATCTTCTTTAGTTAGTGACATAATTGATCAATTGAAAAAAAAAAAAAAAATCCTATGCTTGTGCTTCTTAGCAATGATAAGTATGTAGGTAGTCCAAAGATCTTAGACATTACTCACAGAAAGAGATTCGGGATCTCCAGCACTTGTGCCCGCAACAAAAGGGTCAATGAGATAATCAACAACCTTACAAGTGAAAAGCACTAATTAGAAATGCATTAAATATTTCCATCTATCAATTTCAGGAAGAACAAAAGATTTGTGCTACATAAACATCATTTCATGTATAGAAATGTATGTATTACGGATTAATGGTGTTACAATACAATGAATACCTCTTTCCCAAAATGACGCTCAAAGAACCCACCCACACTACAAGAGAACAAATAGCAAATAAGAAAACAAAGGGACTACTGTAAATAGTAACAAACAAAGAAGAGAAAAAGTATGAGCAGAAAACTTAAAATTACATATTTTTAGGGTTATCACCTTTCCTGTGTATAGTCATCAGAAACTTTTGAGGAGTTAATTTTCTTCCACAAAAATGGCTCAAGAATGATTTGAAACTGCACACACAGAAATGCACATTTCGCTATACTCAAAAGGAGAGAGAGAAAGAGTTGTACTATGCTCCTTGAACTTGAAGAATGCTCACAGAAAAGATGTGCAGTGTAAAAGAAAAAAAAAAATCTAATTGGGTTCCACTTTATGCAATTTAAAATTACCTTGGCAATTCAGATGCAATTTGTATACTTGTGTATTAATTCCCCAATTGTAAATAACTTTAGAAATATATGCTTTGTCAGATACGATTCTTCTAGTTTTGAATTGGCTGTCCACTTGAAAGATTTTCAAGCAAAAAGATACAGATCAACTAAGCCAAGTTTTGTACTAAGCCTTCCAAAGTGAGTTTTGTACTTTTAAATTGTATAAAATGTGTCAAGAGTTGTAGAGAGTAATGATACAAGGCAAACACTAGCAAAATAGAAACTATCAAGGTGTGCCCTCCTATTTTCCAAATTCTTACAACAATTACAGGCCATGTACAATATTTAATATAAGTGACCTTAATATTTCCTTTTTTTTTAATAAAAAAAATTGTGGGTAAAAAAAACCTTAATATTTCTCCACAAGTATACTTTTGTGGGAAGTCTTATGCTCTAGCATGTCAAGTGTCAAGAGCTATATATATAGAATTTCATGAGTTTTTTATTATTATTATTATTATTTTTTAAGTTAATATAAGTGTCCAAGGGGGTGTAACCCAAGTACACAGAGTATACAAAAAAGCACACTGCATACCCTTGAAAAAATAAAATAAAGTCAATTCCAGAAATTGAAGATAACAACCTAATGACCTTAAGTGTGCAATGAAACAGCACAGAGAACTTGTAGCTTCTTATTTGCACACTTTGTGTAGGGCCATTATTATCATTTAACTGTAGTGAACTCTTGGTGCCCTTAGATCATGAATCTCACATCTCATGTGCATAGTTGCCAGTTGCCATATTCTACCCAAACTTGCCAGTTTCAAAATCTAAGGAATTCATTTGATTAGATGCATATGAATGCACATATGATACATCAGGAAGCCTAGATCTTTGTTATGAATACATTATTTCTTGCAACAACCTTTGTCAACACACAAACAAAACATGTAATGATTATTGTCAATGGACCCAAAAACATTGCAAATTAATATATATATATATTTTTTTTTTTTAAATAATGGAAATTTTCTAAGGTTGAAGTGGTTTCCGAACATGTTTTGGAAACAAACCTTTGATTTGGCAGAAAGAAAGTTGCTCTTGATCAGTGCAATGGGATTTGCGGGTATCTGACATTAAAAAATGAAAGGTTGTCATCACAGTTAATGCAGCTGCATATAAACAACAGTAACAAAATTAAAATTTATAATTAAAAAAAAAAAATGTGATACCATCAAAAGTAGCAAACTCAATTAGCACAATGTAAAAGGCGGGACATACCAGTACTGGCATCCCATTTCTTACAATATACCGCTTGTTCTGTGATATTGGCTGTAACAGAAGACAACAATTTATTTAGTCATAAAAGTTCCATAACAAATGAAGAGAATAACTACCACAAACTTCAAAAAATTTATTTCCAAAGCAATGAGGTATCTCTTCAAAACTCCAAGAATCAAAGTTTAGCAGTCAAAAGTCTTAAACATAGTTTGTGATAGAAGACAAATCAAAGAAAAAGATTCCCACTATAGCATGACAATGCACAAGTTACAGGTTACTCAGTTAAATGTTTGAAACAACAAAGAAAACCCTTACAAATTGTTGCTTTTCTCTAAGTCCAAGGTCATCAAGCAAACTTCTGACCTCCGGTTCACTCTCAGTCTGCACAGCAACAAAACCTCCATTACTATTGGTTTCAAGTAAGAACTCATTGTCATCCCAATCTGCAAACAAAAAATTTTTACCATTGTATTCGCTCCCTCATCCCAAATTAGACCATCATGTGAAACACTTCTTAACTTTCCTCCAGCTCTTCCTTCAGCTTCAAATACTGCGACGTTCAAACCATGTGATTTCAATTTGTATGCTGCAGCAAGCCCACTTGACCATCAAAAGATAAAGTAAAAGTCAACTTATGGAAAACAAAAGACAAATTATATTGCAAAATGTGTGAGTATCATAATATAATTTGTCAAATTGGATAATAAACTCATCACTGAAGCATAAATTAAGTTCTGGACTGATGGGCTTATTTCAAGAGAGTTTTTTTAAATAATTGGTTAAGTTACTCATGCGATGCACCTGGTGAGTCTTGAACCCAAAACCTTACATTCCATCCAATCATTGAGGGAGGACTGATGGGCTTACTTCAGCAGAGTTTAAATACTCCAGACATTCTTAAGGGACCATAATTATATTTTTGAAGCTTGGATGTCTCCATTGGAAACATCAGAAGGTGCCAGTTGATTTTGCAATGTCAATAGTTTACACTACGAGTTGTCTAGAAAGAGGCAGACAGCTGAAGAAGCTCTATTGCCTGGTTCTAGATCGCTGAGGTAAGAGTGAGTATGGTTACCTTTTATCCTAATGGCTAAAAGAGGCCACTTACCAGTCAGCTTGAGCATTGTGTGCAGGCACAATTTACAACCATTTCACACAAATCAAATTAAACAAACTAAACATTTCCAATATATAATCAAAACATTAATAGCTAATTCCATCCTAGCATTAGTCCTGCCTTTTCATGATTTCACAATTAAACCCCACATTATACATTCACATAGTTCACAATACTAATCAAAGAAGTTGATTACCACATTGATGAAAGACCCACTCAGCCTCTCTCTAAGAAAACACAGTGAATAATTTACCAACAACAATAAAAAGCCTTAACACATAAATATTAATGAATGAGGAGAGTACCTAACACCAGCACCAATAACAGCTACTCTTTTAGCAGAACCTGCAAAATTTCAAGAACCCATTATATCATTACATCATTAATCAAAGAAAAATCCTACCTTAAAACCAACCACACTTTGAACATCAAATTTCGAACAGCATCAGACAATTGAAAAGGGTACTTGGGAAACATAAGAACTTCTAACTCAAAAACGAATTACAAACTTTTTCTCTTGTACTTTGTTACTTAGAGAGAGAAACTTACTGTTCTTCTTATTTTCTTTGGTAGCTGAGCCCATTTCTGTTGTGTGTGTGATTAGAAGACAAAGGCAATGTTGCTGCTGCTAAATTCAAAAGACATGAGAGAAGAGGAGATATTGATATTTGATAGACAGAGTACAGCAACTCTTTGCTTTTTTTTGCTTTGTTTAAATGGTTGGTTTGACTTTGAGGATAGATTTTCCAACGTGGGCTGTTTTTAAGTAGGCCCATAAAAACAGGCCTGGAATAGTCCATATAAGCAATGGGTTTCCTTCCATCTTTATATTATTCTACAATTGGATTTCCTTCCAAATAAGCTTTGGGCCAAAGGCCCACCCAGCATTGGATTTCCCTCCATCTTTCCTTCAAGAACTCATATGAGTTATGAAAAAACAACTACTTTCTTCATTGAATATCCTCACAATCTTTTCTCGCAATTTTCAATTTTTTTACAAAAATACCACTAAACTCATTTTGCTGAAACTGAAAAATGTTAAAGAGTTGTTTTCGTATTCTATTTTTATTCTCACTTTTTTTTTTTTTTTTGATATTGAAAATGAAAATAAAATGAGAACAAAAAAACAAACCCAAACATGCTTTTCATAAGTGAGTCCCACAAAAAATAGGAAAAGAAAACATAAATACACTATTTTTTCAAAAGGAACCAAAAATCTCAATTCATTTTAAGAAGTGGTTTTTTATTTTTCCTCATAAACCCTATTCTAACACGCCCCCTTTTGCTTTTGGGCAGCTTCACCCCACCACCACGACGTCGTAACATTTTCCACAAATGCAACTTCTTATTACCACCACGTGGCCCATTTCCCAGCCGGTTGATCCCACCTTTAGAACCCTTTGATTTCTTTGAATGTTGCACATGCTTCAATAGCCCTTCCATCAAACCATGAAAATGTCCATCCTGATGCTTCCGTGGCACACTACTCACCGTTGATTTCTTCACCTTCTGAACCGCTCTACTATCATGCACATCCCTATGGTGTAACATTTTCTGACCATTCTCATCATCATCATGGTGATGATGGTGATGGTGATGGTGATGATGAAATATAAGTCCTAATTTGTTCTTGAAATTCCTCAACCGTCCAATTGCTTTTTTTGGGCTTCTCCTACGGCCTAATTTGAATCTTCTAGTAGGACCCGCATATGGACCGTTTTTAGTCTCTTCTGAGCTACTTTCACTTGTAATTACAACCCTTCTCAATGTGGGACCAATATAACCGTAGCTTTCATTACTAGTCCAGCTACTTTCACTCGTGGGACCAATGTTACGATAGGCCCGAGTTTGATTTGGCAATGAGTAACCATAGCTTTCAATACTGCTCCCACTACCTTGATTTTTCTCACTAGCCCAACTAGTTTCACTTGTGGGACCAATTTGATGGTGGGTCCGAGTCTGACTTGGCGATGAGTAATCAAAGCTTTCACTGCTGCTCACACTACTACCTTGTTTATTAATAGTGGAGAAGTAAGAATCTGAAGAAGAGCTAGGACCCTCTAATTCATCAAGCACCTGACGTGGCAAGATCTTGTTGTGTGGGCCCATATGGCTGATTTTGTGGGTCCCTTTTCTTTGATCTAGTCCTAGTAGAGTTGGTTTGATTACCATCTGAGGTGGCAATTTTCTCTCACTAGGACCAAGAGAAGAAGTGGATTCCACTAACTGAGGTGGCATGGATGGTCTAGATCTAACCCCCTTCCTAGTTGTCTTTATCTCAACCGTAGGATCTTTTTGTTTTTCACTCTCTTTGGAAGGCTGACTCATAGGAAACCTCAACCCGTGAACATAATCACCGCTCTGACTCGTTAAATCGTCATTCTGACTCACTGCTCGACTCAGTGACCCAATTCTACTCCTCACACTTGGCCAGCCACGTGCTCTTGAAAATGATTCACTGTCCCCAACACCACCGATCTGACTCGCTAGCTGACTCAGAGAATAAATGGGCTTGCGTGCTGGGCTCAAACGACTATCATGTTTCCTGCTGAGTTGACTCACCTGCTGACTCGGCAGATCATTTTGACCCAGACCCAAAGCTACAGGCTCACCAAGATAGCCCAGCTCGCTTTTTTTAACAAACCCATCTCTTGTTTGTGTCAAAGGAGTAACTGGCTTAGACATCACAGCCAAACTTGCACTAGTCATTTTAAAATCCACAATACCAGAACAAGGTTTTAAAGCTGAAATGTGGGATTCGACTTGTTTGAGTGTACTAGCAACATCCTTTGAAAAATCACTGGCCTGGTCCGGTTTTTTATTCCCAAGTCCTGGTTCAATAAGCCCAGTTGCCAAATAGCTCGAGGAACTAGCAATGCTTGGACTATGTTGGAGTTCATGCATTCTTTTCTGTATTGGGTTCTCTTTCACTTGTGGTATTTCTTTTGCTTGCACATTGACCACATTAGAAGGGCCTAACTGGTTGTGCAGTTGATGTTGACGAGTACTATTTAAGTTTGAACTTGTGGCTCTAGCGTTAGCTATGCTGTTTGTGTCCTCAACTGAGTTCTGCCTCTTCATACTGCTTTGCTCATAAATCCAACATTGTTGCCTTCTGCCCTCAGGTTTGTTTGAAGAAATGCTGGGTTTAGAGAGCATGGAAGTTGCTTTCTTTAGTGTTGGTTTCCTGGGTGGCAGCTCATCTTTCTGTGAAGTAATTGATTGGAATTTGGACCCTTTACTTGAGGCTTGAGTAATGATGGGAACAGATGTTGGAACAGGAGGGTTTAACTTTAGCATAGCCTTTGGTGTGTTAGAGACACCAGATTGTGCTGCTATAATCTGTGATACCAGCATGAGAAAATAAATTAGGCAATAATCCTTTGCCTATTAAGATAATAGGATCCAATATCATACTTTGTTTTCTTAAGTACAGTCTGCTCTAGAAACAAAACCAACAAGAACTTCATTCACAGTACTGAATGACAAAACGTACCTTTGAATGGGTCTCAAAAACTCTTTCTGTTGCATTGTCAAGCAAAGTTTTCAAAAAGAGTTGTGCTTTCTCATCCAACTGTTTAAGAAGAAGAAGATCATGTTAAGATTAAGTCATAACAAAAGAGCACTAAATGTTTTTTATGTTGCTATATACTATAAGACGTCCATTCCTTGGGAGTAAAAGTAGGGAAAAAAAAGACAGAAAATGCTAAAACTACTACCAATTTTCTTATAAAATAAAAAAATAAAAATAAAAACTTGCAAAATGAAGTGACAATGAATGTAATTTGTGTCAGCACAATAACATAATAAATATTTTTTTTGGTTAAATTTTTTTCTCATGTCTAAAAATTGACACATTGGTTTGTAGAGCTTATGTAGTAAATTTTGTAGTATTGAAAGCACCACTCAAAAAAAATATCAACAAGAAAGAAAAAACAACTATACTCAACAAATGATTTCTTCATTAAGGATAAGTCACAGACTGCAGAGAAGAAATCAAAAACAGTGAATGGCAAGAAGAGTTCCGAAGATATTACTCACCACCAAAAGATTCTTTATAACTTATTATGTTGTCTGATCTTTTATTTGATTTTTGAATGGTTTGTTATAGAAACAGAACCCCTCACCTGTTGTACTAATAATAAAAGACATGAGATGTAAAACTAAACGATTATATCGGTGAATACAACACCAGGTAGTTGTTTTTCTAGAATTTATCTTCTATCTCAGAAACTATATTCTTCGCACATTTTCGATTCTTCAAAGTATCTATAAAGACTATAATCAAATCATGCAATGAACAAAGAGGTACAATTCAAGATTCTTCAAAAGGATAGAGTATATTACCACCACAATGCCTGGGGCGAAAAATTAAAATTAAGAAACAAATAAAAGAAAAGGTTTATTAATTGCTTCTTGTTTATTTTTCCCATAGCCAAAATAATGAGTGTGGTACTGAAGTAATACAATTGAAAGTCAAGACTTCATGACATGGTAAGTCAAAGGAAAACAGATTGTTTCGAGATAAGAGAGCTTACATTTTCTGAACTTTTGCTTTGCAGGCCTTGACCAATATTTTGAAGGAGCCCATATAATTGTCTTAAGGCAAGGAGATCAGATTCTACTTTCTCAAGTTCCATCTTTTCTCATTGGAAAATCTGTAAAAGTTATTGAAATCAAGTTTAGCCACAACCATAAAACTTCATTAAAGGAAGGAGGCACAGGTGTTTCCTAGTTTAGGAGTTGGAAGTTGGAACCATATATAATTGATTGTTTGGTAAAACAATCCAATTCCAACCTCTATAGAGGAGAGGCAAAAAGAATCAAAATAAAGTAAATTGAATATCACATGAAACAGTGGAAGTGTGTCATCTATATGGGACATAATTTCATCCCAAAGGTCCCAAACATGACCACTACACCAAAATCATCATTCTGCAGGTAATGTTAGCATACAAAAAAAGGACCATTTAAGAAAACAAGTTTTTGGTACAACATACACACGCATGAACCATGCCCCTGGTTGTATTTACAGATACAATGGAAATTAACCAAGATAATATAATTATAATAAACAAAAACAAAAAACAAATCACACATAAAAATCTAGAACACACTTATTCAAAAAACAGCAAAAAAAAAAAAAAAAAAAAAACAGAACTTGAACAAAACACATATAAAATCTAGAAAAATGGAGTTAATTCAGACTCAAAAAATTAAAATTCTCACATACATTGATACACCCAATTTTAACAATCCAAATCATCAACCCAGACGTTTAATACAAACCAACCCAAAAAAGACAGAAACCTAAATATCAAATCATTCACAATACATTAATTCAATTATGAAGAAGAATGAGTCAGTTTAATCAGAGTAAGAACTCACAAGCAACTGCTCTACATATGGAAGCTATGAAAGCAAATGGTTAATGATGAATCAGAAAAACAAAAAAGTGCCATCTTCTCCATTTCCTGCCCTGTTTTGGTCTGGTTTTGGGTAACACAAACAGAGAAGGGCTTTTGGAAACACTAACACTTGTTTTGTGAGGAAATTTTTGGCGGTTGGGAACGTTGAGAATAGGTGTCTGTTGATGAATGAGAGTGACTACACGTGTCCTATGAGTAATGATTGTGTTTGTTTGTTTGTAAATGGTTTGAATTTAAGGATAGATTTCAATTATCCAAAAAAAAAAGTATAGATTTTTCAACGTGGGCCGTTATTAAGTAAGCCCAACAGGTCTGGAATTGTCCATATTGGAATAAATAAACAGTGGTTTCCATGTTTTTATTCTTCTACAATTGCTAACCCACACTCACAAAAGTCTCACTACTTTCTTGTCTCTTTAATTTGAATGCTTGAATTGTAAAGATAATAGATTTATGCTGTTTTTTTTCAATATATTTATAGCATACCAATGCCTTATTTTAATGCTTTGCAGACAGCCTATGTATTGCTTGATATATTAATTGATTCAGACCCTGATGATGGCTTCCAATATATTTAGAAGAATTCAAAACTACCCTTTGTTGCTGTACCAGACTGCATTGTTTAGAAGAAAGAATGGTGCTTTACTATATTGCACTATGAAAACCACAGAAGCCCAAACAGCCGCTCAAGAAAAACAAAAGCCTCGAATCAAAGTTTTACCTCGTACCCAGATTGATAAAATATTAAAAGACTATGAAGCAATCATCGGTATAGAAACTCATGTCCAGCTCAACACTCACCAAAGCCTTTTGTGGTTGTCCATACAATTATGGGTCTCCACCAAATACTAGTGTTTGCCCCATTTGCATGGGTTTGCCTGGTGCTTTGCCAGTTTTGAACTCAAAGGTCATTGAATTAGCGGTGAAACTGGGTCTTGCACTGAATTGCAAGTTTTCTCTAAACTCAAAGTTTGATAGGAAACAGTACTTTTACCCGGACCTTCCAAAAGGGTACCAACTATCTCAATTTGATGTTCCAATTGCAAGTGGTGGTTACATTGATTTGGATATTCCTGTGGAGTTCGGTGGTGGGCATAGGAGGTTTGGCATTACAAGGGTTCACATGGAGGAAGATGCAGGCAAGCTGCTTCGTTCAGAATATGGAAGTTATTCACAGGTAATTACTTCTTTCCCTTTGCCTACGTACCGTACCAATTTTTACTATATTTTATATTTTAACCATGAGAAATTATCGATTCTCTAAAAAAGTACTAAAAATAATAGATTTAATTATTTCTAAAGTATTAAAAAAATAATAAATTTAATTATTTTCTCATTATTCTAACACTCTTTTTGCGTGCCCCTTTAATAGGTGGGGCTCAATACATAGATTTTTAATTTTTTAAATAGGACGTAAACTAGAAACACATATAAAACTCCCTATGTTATGATAAATTATTGGTTCTCCCAAATATTTAAGCAATTAGAAAATAATGAATTTAATCACTTTATTATTATTATTATTATTATTATTATTATTATAACAAACTATATTCTCCTTTTATTTTCAAGAATATTTATTGTTGACTGTTTTCATGTTTAATCAGGTTCCAAGTGTTAGTCATGTGATTTGTGGGTTAAGTAACTTAAGTTGATTCTATAAGCATGCTAATTTTGCAATTTATTGCCTTATTATCTAGCAGTATGAATGAGTTGGTATGCATTGCAAAAAAAAAATTTGTTTGTGACACGTATCTTATATATAGATTTAGAAGAGCTGCAATTGGTTATTATTATTATTCTTATTTTGATGATTCAATAATTGGGAGAGGGGAGATTTGAACCCTCGATGTCTCCTTTGGAAACACCAGGAAGTGCCAACCAGTTGAGCTACAAGGCTCTTGGCGAAATTGCTGATTACTATGTATGTTATAGACTTGTTGATATGGTTGATTTTGTTGCAGGTTGATTTAAATAGAGCAGAGAGATTGTTTCAGAACCTGATATGAGAACTGGTGTTGAAGCTGCAGAATATGCAGCAGAAATACAGAGGTTAGCTCATTATTTGGGAGTGAGTAATGGCAATATGCAAGAAGGTTCACTTCGTTGTGATGTGAATGTCTCAGTTCGACCAATTGGGCAATCACAGCTTGGGACAAAGGTAGTTTAATTCTTGCTTCTTACTGTTATAGGAGGAAAAAAGTCTTATTTGAGCTAGAGCTCAATGCATTTGATGTGCATAGTAATTGGCAGTGCGCTGGTGCCTTAACTAAGCCCCTCTTGTATTGTCAGGTTGAGATAAAAAAATCTGAACTCTTTTTCGTCAGTTAGCAGGGCTATTGATTTTGAAATTTCAAGGCAGGTGCTTCTTCATAGCCCAAGGCCAGAGTGATCAAATTACACAGGAAACTCGTCTCTGGGAAGAAGGCGCTCAGGTTGTTGCTACATCTTGCTTTTATTCTAGTGATGTAGTGGAAACAAGTACTAGATTTATGGTTCACTTGGTCATTTTGTGTCTACTTTATGCTCCATTAACCTGTGTTATACTTTTTAGAAAACAGTTACAATGAGGAAAAAGGAAGGGCTTTCTGATTATCTATATTTCCCAGAACTTCCAGAAGTGAAGCGTAGAAGGTATGAGAAGATGGGCCTAAGCATGCGGATGTTCTTTTCCTAACAAATGACATTAATGTGAGTCCTCTTCATTACTTTGAATGTTTTTACTATCTGGGGACTGTTCAATTGGCATTTACAAGCTTTTGCTTTACACATTCAGGATTTTGAAGGTAAAGGCCAACCAAATAAAATAGAAAAAAACCTCTATGATTAAAAACAGTCTCTTATTACTTATCAAAAAAGAAAGAAGAAGAAAAGGAGAAGAGTAGGAAAAACCCAATTCATATTCATTACATAAAATTAAAGGAATGGCTAATAAAAATAAGAAAAGCTAAAATTTTGGTTAGTCTAGAGAGATATTGGCACTGGCAGTGAGAAACAATATTATTTTGATTTTATTTTATTTATTTTTAATTGTTGCATAATTTGTAATTTTTAGCTTCCAAGGAGTAGGTTTAGGAATTAGTCAGATGTAATGCTTTCTATTCAATGGGGAACATAAATAAGTTTTCTATATTTCCGAAGCTTTGAAGTTTGTATGAGATTTTTTGCGATACAACCTTCTCTGAGGTATGATGCCAAGGTGTAATGCCTAGAAGTTTATTCTTTTTTCCTTTTTGTTCATAGATTCTCAGCAACTTAAAATCTTGCGAATACAGTCTTTTTTCACCTATTAAATCTTAAAATCTAAACTTCAAAACACGGAACTACCCATCCATCAAATAACCCCAAATACCCCATAAAAAGATAAAACCTAGTTCACAGGTTATGTTCACAGTCCAGGAACAGCAACCCAGACCTTGGTTTTTTCCTTTTGTTTCATTCCCAAATCCTATTATTCATTTTCAGCAGAAACCCTGTAGTTCTTAATATTTTCCACCTTTTTTCCAAAAACCAAGCTGTCCAAGAACTGCCACACCTGACCCAGGAATTTAAAATCTTATTTGGCTTGTTCCCTTTGTCCTAAATCATATATGATTCAGTAATTCTCAATGTAGAATTGTGCCTAAGGTCCTTAATCTACATGCATTTATTCAAAATGAGATGTAAGTAAAAAAGTGTAGAGAGAGAGAGAGTTAGCTCTTAATCCCGTAATAGAACTCCAAAATTTGTTTATTCATGTATTTCAGTCATATATCACAAGCTTCAAGCATATTCCATGTGCCTCTTGAATGTCTCAGGATTTGAAAGGTGGCCAAGGTCATTTAAGCCTCTAATGCTGTACCTTGAGGCATTTGCCTTAGTCTGTCTTAGAGGCAAGCCTGAAAGATATTTCTTGCATGCCTTTATGACCATGTATCTGTTGCTTTAAAGTATTTGTTTTGGACATATGTCATGCTAGAATGATTTGAGATATGGCTCTTTTGCTGAATGAATGTCTCAGGTTGCAAAATTTTTTGATGCAACTAGTGCAAAGGGATCTGATGTGAAGCTGGCTGCCAATTGGATAAAGAGTGATATTGCTGCCTACATGAAAAATGAAAAGTTGACCATAAATGAGATTAAGTTAATCCCCCAGGAGCTAGCTAAGTTGATTGCTTCAATAAAAGGTGGTATCATTAGTGGAAAGATAGGGAAAGAGGTAAGAGTTTGTCGCTGTACTAGTGATTACTACATACTACATTTCAAATTTCATTTGAACTCTGATGTCCTAGTTGATCATCATATGCGCATCTGTCATTGGATCACGCTTGTAAATGTTTGTCCTAGTTTTTTTGTTTTTTGTTTTTTGGGTCTTGTCAATTCACTTTATTTGTAAATATCTCATCAGTATAAAAGATTTTCTTCTTTTTTCTTCTTCTACTCCCCCTTCCTCCCTTTTATAATGTTATTGGATCATAAGAGCCTCTCTAATCTAACATATAAGTAGGTAAAATATCAAATAACACTAGCCTAGATTAGGCTTGTAATAGCACGTGGCTTGAGGGAATTGTAAGGATCACAAAGGAGCAAGATTTTAAGATTTTTTTTATTGGTAAGCTATACAAGCATTGAACCATGACCTCATCCTCCTACTTTTTTCTTACAAGGGGAGGAGGTGTCATTTGAGCTAGAGTTCCTTGTTGGCAATGTTTTAAGATATGGTAGCTGCAAAATATGGGGGATAAGTTTTAAAACTATAATATCATTGGGACCTTATGATAGTTTAGCAATGAGACAGCTCAATTGGTGTCTGGGGGACTGAGGTTTCTGCAGGTACAGATTTTGTGGTTGTGCTTTGTGGGGGCATGGGGCTGTGTTAGCCTGTCTAAGTGAATGAAAAAGGAAGCAAGACCTTATTATAGTTTTGCTATAATCCTATCCTAGTCTTGTTTGGACACGTTTTACCATTCTGTTTTCTTTATGAATAAGTATTAGTACTTATCAAAAAAAAATATATTCTTACCATATAATTTATAATTTGCAGATATTGTTTGAACTACTAGCCTAAGGTGGAACCATTAAGGGACTAATAAAAGAAAAGGAATTGGTTCAGGTAAGTTACTTATAGTAACTTGTACAGATATTTCTGCTGTTTTACTTCAAAAAAAAAGTATAGATACAATCCTTCTCAAATGATAAAAAGAAAACTTTTATTTCTCATACCCTTGCCATGAAATGCTCACACAAGATGTCTAAATTTGAAATACCTAGGATTGGCTGCTCAATTTCAAGGGTTACATGGTCTTGGACTACTGTAAGAGTGAGTATGCAGGAAGCAAGAACAACTAGTTTTAGTGGATGTCCTTGTATCTGAGGACTTTAATGAAACAAAACCTTTTGAAGTAGGATTTGTCTATGGTATTGCTCATATTATGATGCAAGGAGCACCAAAATCTTTAAGATTTTATTTTTTTGAATTTGAAATTATTTTTGTTTTTGAATTTGGTTTTACTGTTGAGAGTTTAATAAGCATTTCAATGTCTTGGAGATATGGTATGAGCAAGAGAAGCTGAATGGTTTTTAAGCTTGTGTATAATTGAACTTTGAGTATGCTAGTTGACCTGATTTCAGCCTATTCAGGTTATGTTAATGTGATATGAGCTAAAACTTGAACTTCTTTACGGGTCTAACTGAGGTTGGTTAGTGGCCTTATTTGATCATCACTTTTATGTTAATTCAATATTAATTCTAGTAAACTCCCCTCCGTCCTCCCCCAAAAAAAAGCACCAAAAAAGAAAAAGAAACTTGCTTTTGAAGCTATTGTGTCCTATAGTATTGTTGATTGACTGTATGAATTTTCATCATTTCTTACTGACTCCTGGGCAAAAGATCTTGAGGAGTTGTTATTGCAACTTCATTGGATCATCAACTGATGTTAAAGCGTACAGCTGTCAAGTTTTGTCTTGTTAGGCAATCAACCTGATATATGAAAGTGAGTCGCATGTTGGTGAAAAAGCCCGAGCAAGTGTTTCCCTAATTTGGGACTAGTTTCATTAAGTGATGTTCTATGAGAGAGATGGTTTACACTGCCAATCAAATGGTTGCAATTATTTGAATGATAATGACGATATAGTAACATGGTGTAGTAGACATTGTGCAAAGAATCCTCTCATTGTTTTGAAAATAACAGATAGCAGATCCAGTGGAGATTGAGAAAATGGTAGATAAAGTGCTTTGAGAGAACCCAAAGCAGCTGGAGCAATATCGTGGGGGCAAAACTAAGTTACAAGGTTATTTTGCTGGTCAGGTAAAAAATTTGCTGGTCTTAATATGAAACTTGTTATCTATTTTTATCCTGGTTAATTTGTTAATATTTTTCCTATATACCAAGATTATTCTGCATTTTTGGGGATGTGCAGGTAATGAAATTGTCAAAAGGTAAAGCAAATCCTGGGCTTCTAAACAAGATACCTTTGGAGAAATTAAATGCCAAAAGCTGATGCTTTTGTTGGTGGGTATCTGTCTCCATATATATCCTATCACAAGAAAATGAAAAATGCATGCAACTTTGTTACTCATGGCATAACTCTTGCCAGCTTCCATCATTGAAAGTTGTCTCGCCTTGGGTTGGTCTAGCCTACATAGTGCACTTACTTGAGGCAAATTGGTGTTGTCCCAGTGATGTGATTTTGCTGACGATGGCACCCCAATGAACTTTACTGATGAATTTTATATCCTCTTTACTGATGGTAGAAGCATATTTTAACTCTAACCAGCTTGTTCGAGCTTTACTTCTGAACTCATAATACTTCCCAGCAACTTGCAGTTTTTACCTGTTCTGCAAGAAACATGGAGCGGAATTGCATGGAAGAGACTGGGGGCATGCTTCTCACTTATACATTATTTTGTCACTTGATTGGCTTTCCATAGTAGGATAGATTCATAGTGAATTGTAAGCGCATTTTGTGTTAGTATTTATATGTATCTTGTAGTAAGTCAAGCACACTGTTTTTAAACCAAAAACATTTCTTTCTCTTGATGATTATAATTTAGTGGAAAGGGTTACCATGTTATTGTTACTCTGTCCATTTGCAATCTTTCAACATATTTTCTTGATTGTTTCAGTTTTCATTTTGAATTATAATTGGCTGGCTGTGGCCAAGTAAATACTAATTGAGGTTTATTGATAATCTTGCCAGTTGCCAGGTTATGGTTCCGCTTGTTGTTCACTGAGTTTTTTTCTTAGCTTGTCTGTCCAATTCATTTCTGGATTATCAATTGCTTAACAAGTTAATTCAGGAGAAAAAGTGATCTATAGTAATATAATAATAGTATTAATGAAAGAAGAGAAGAAGCTCTTTTGGTTTATCTAAAACTTCATGTTAGATATTGGTAGTCCTAAATAATGATTTCCTCATAATGCAATGGAGACTAATTATGATAACAGTATGGAGCAATCTAATTCTAATTCAATTGCAAGGATAAGAAATTCTAATTCAAAAAATTTAATTAAAAAAAGTTCCTACTAGTACAGTGTCAACGGGTTCCTAAATTACCCGGCATTTTACTGGTACTAAAGCCAATGATATAAATCTTGAATTAATTATAAATTTTTTTCACTGTACTTTGTTGCTGAGTAACTATTATAGTGTGTCCTTATATTCTTTGGGAGCTGAGGCTGGTGCTCTATGTGGGAGGACAATGTTCCTGCAAAATTCAAAAGTCGAGGACAGGAAGTAAGGATAGTACTACCCTAATAATACAACTATGCTGTATAAATGGTTAGAGGATGGATATTTCTATTTGGGCCATTGTTAAATAGGCCCAAAAATCCTGGAATTGTCCAAGTTGGAATAAGTAATGCTGTAATGGGTTTCAAAACTTAAAAATAAATAGGGTAAAATATTATTTTAGTCCCTCAATTTTACCAAAAGTTTGTTTTTTATCCCTAAATTTTAAGAAGTTCATTTTTAGTCCTTAAACTATTGAAAAGTTCATCTTTTGTCCTTAAACAATTGAAAGTGTTTTATTTATGTCCTTAAACTTTACTAAAAGTTTATTTTTCATCCCTAAACTATTGAAAAAAATTTCTTTTTTCATCCCCATTTTTGTTTCTAGAAAAACTCTTTACAAAGTTTAGGAATGAAAAAAAAATTATTTAAAATTTAGAGACCAAAATAGTATTTTACCCAAATAAATAAGACAATGTTTCTAAGATATCATGATTCAAATCTTCCTATCTTCAACTATTGAATTATAAAAAAATATTAATAATAATTATTTGTTGTCCTTACAAATTTGGGGGGTGATTTCATTTTGGTACTCACAAATTCAATTGCGTCAATTTTCATCTTGATTTTTTTTCTACATTGTCAATGTTGTCTTTATAAATTAGGCGTAAATACACTTTTAGTCTTTACATTTTGACTTTTTTCTACTTTAGTCCCTACATTTTAATTTTATCACTTTTAGTCCCTAAATCAATTAACGCGTTTCATTTTTGTCATTTCCGTTAACCAACCAACGGAAATTGCTTAGGTGGCAAACTGATGCTGACGTGGCCAATTAAAAAATAAAAAAAAAAATTATTAGCATTAAAAAAATGTCATGTCAGCTTCTAAATATAAAAAAATTTATTAATCAATTTTAACGAAATTAAAAATGAAAAAACAAAATTAAAAATAATAAAATACATCAATTCAGATCTAATTCATTTTGAACAAGAACACAATCACATATTTAAGCATCAACACAAGAACATAAAACACAAACCCAGAACCAAACACAAAAAACACAAACTCAAATTTAAACATTAACACATGATCACAAATACAAAGAACACAATAATATACATAAATCTCCCAGCCAACCCATAGCAAATAAACCCAAATACTCCAATAGAACCCAAATCTCAAAACTCCAAAAAACTCAATAAAACACAATAACAAACACAAATCGGGAAGATATTTGGGCACTTTCATCACCGAACTATTGTGGGCAGTTTTGCTTTGACCGGTGTTGATCAAGAGCACCTAAAGTCGGTTTTCCAGCATATACTGTGGCCGTTTTTGTCAAAATTTTTGTCGGTGCTCCGATCTTTGATAGGAAAAAGAGAAAACCAGTTGCAAAAATTGAAACAAACAAAGATCTTAGCATTATGAACCAAATCGAAGCCAACACAAACCAAATCTAGGTTCAAAATCATTAGATCTGAGTTCGAATTGAAGCCAACTTGAAGCAGATCTGGGCAAATCTAGGTTCGAAGGCTTTAGATCTGGGTTCAACTTGTAACCCGAAACCCTCTCCCTTTTCTTTGTTTCTTTCCTCTGATAGTATCTCTTTGTCTCACATACACACATACATTCTATGATTCTCTGCTTCACACACACATACTTACATGTTTTACAAAGCCTCACAACACTGAGCACACAAACACATAAATCAAGCTCTTACCCTCAGTTATGCACACACTTGTTCACACGCCACCACGTGTAGGTCCACGTGCCACCATTGTCTCAGTTCTTGGCAGATCCGTGAGACCTTTCACCTTTACATCCACCTTTTGTGGTTCATGCGCCGTTCAAGGCGCTTTTAGCTTGTTGATCGGAGAGTGGTTTCTGTGGTTTGAGAGTAGAGAGACTCGGTGAGACATGGCTCGGGTTTAGAAGAGAGCTGGGCTTTGGTCACAGTTTCAGAGTGTGATAACAGGTAGAGAGATCGAGAAGCTACTTTCGTGGTGAATTAGATCTGGGTTCAATCAATAAGGTGGTGGGTTTTCTATTGAGTTTTTTGGAGTTTTTAGATTTGGGTTCTATTGGAGTATTTGGGTTTATTTGCTATGGGTTGGCTGGGAGATTTATGTATGTTATTGTGTTATTTGTGTTTGTGATCATGTGTTAACGTTTAAATTTGAGTTTGTGTTTGGTTCTGGGTTTGTGTTTTATGTTTTTGTGGTGATGTTTAAATATGTGATTGTGTTCTTGTGTGTTCTTGTTCAAAATGAATTAGATCTGAATTGATGTATTTTATTGTTTTTAATTTTGTTTTTTAATTTTTAATTTCATTGAAATTGATTAATAAAATTTTTTATATTTAAAAGCTGACATGGCATTTTTTTAATGCTAATTAAAAAATTTTATTATTTTTTAATTGGCCACGTCAGCATCAGTTTGTCACCTAAGCAATTTCCATTGGTGGGCTAACGGAAAGAACCAAAATGGAACGTGTTAATTGATTTAGGGACTAAAAGTAGTAAAATTAAAATGTAGAGACTAAAATAGAAAAAAGCTAAAATGTAGGGACTAAAAGTGCATTTACGCCTATAAATTATTGTCATTTCATTATCGAAAAATGCTAATATGTCTAACGGATTGTTTACATTTTACAAGTTATGCGCATGCTAAAACTCAGCCTTCAAGAAGATTAAGGGTACAATTAATTTGTAATATGGATTAAAAACAATCTATAAGGGGAGATTTGAACAAGAACAAAAGTTTATGTAAAAAGCCACGTAAAAGGGCTATCTTTCTATATTTCTTAATAAAGATTACAAGTCTTTCTCTAGAACAAACTGTAAATTATGCCTATCCAGATAATCTCTATTTCTTTCTCTCTTTTTCTCTCTCCAAAATCTATCCTCCTCACTTTCTGCCCTCCTCCTCCCTTATATTTGTTCTGCCTCCTTCTCCGGTATGTGTTGTCCCTATATAGCTGGACTACTTTATGTCCCATCAGGCTCTCATTTCATTATTTTCATGACGCAGGAGACTCTTTTGGGGCTTTTTGCATTGTTCAGGCCTGTCATTCAGCAATAAATGCTACTGTATCAGGCAGGTAAGCTTCATTAATGTAAAGGTGACTGTAGAACCACCAGGAAGTTTCAGAAAGCTTCCTCGGACAATTTTACATGTTCCAGAATTTCTTATTTACTCCTCAGACGATGTTTCATCTTGTCCTGCTCAGTAGAAACTTACCCTCAGATGTGATCTCAGATGAGACTATGGGTGACATGTCAGTTGAACTGAGAACTAAGCTGTGACTTCAACTTTATCATTGGGGCTTGCTCTTTGGGCTTGTGTTGGGCTTTGTTTTCATATAAAGCCCACGTTGACCAGGGCTATTCGGGCCTTAAATGAAACCGTCCCCCTACAAGTTACATTATTATAATAAAAAATAACTAGTATAAGATGGTCATTTCAGCTACATAGGGAATTTATGTCATATAATATGTTGCCATTTCTATTCTTTTCTTTTCCTTTTTCCTCTCTTTTCTTTACTTTACAATCTAAGGGTTTTTTTTTTTTTTTTTTTGGGTAGCCAAGAAGAAAATAAAAACAAAAGCTTCATCAAATAACAATCATTCACTTCATTCTATAATGATAATAATAATAATAACAATCATTCACTTTATGGTTTTTGTAAGCGCTCTAAAAATAAAGACCCAAGTCTACTTAGAACAACATTGCCTAGTTCCTCAAATTCGAGCCCAACAATAGAATTTCTCTAGAGAGTGGGCAAACAATTCAAGTGCAACTCTAATCTGAATTCAAATCAAAGACTGAAGAGTCTGGAATGACAGAAAGGATTAATACAAGTATATGATAAGAAAAATAACTCTCCTTGAGCAGATCTAAGGATTAGTCTCTTGTAAATAAGGTCTGAGTTTTACACCCAATAATGCACTGTATACTTTCTCTTTTTTCTAGTTTCTCCACAAGAAAAAGGTCCCCCCCCCCCTTTCTAGGAGACTCCTCTCCTTTTATACCCCTCTTCTTCATATCCTAGTCCTCCATCTATATGCCTCCAAGCGTTTCTAAGGACACTTGTCCCATCAACACTCTGATGAAGGTGGTGGAAAGGGTTACTAGTTGTGAAGATTTTGTTCAGGAGTCATTTCCTCATTAAATGCAGCTGTTAAGGTTGTTCCAGAACATTTAATGCGAAGGGGGAAGGTAAACTTCTCCAGGAAGCTTCCTCCCACTGTCACTGCCCCCCTCATGGTCCTTTCTCTTCCGCACGGGTTTACATGAAGCGCTACTCCGTATCCCCTCCCATGCTTGGGTCAGTGAAGTCCTCGAGACTGATACACTTCTACAAGCGTGTTTGTGCGAAACATTTCATGTTTTAGTCCTCTTCGGTCCCCAAACTCCACACAGTTTTATTTGACACTTTCTTTGAAACTTATATATTTTACTACATCCCTAAACTATATTATAAGATTTAAAATATAGTTTCCCAAAAATCCTTTCATGAACGCTACATAAATTACTTATCACCAAAAGTAAACGCTTTTTTGAATTCTATAAATAAGTTAAAGAGTCTTGTAACTCAACTGGCTGACACCTCATGATAGTTTTAATGGAAACATCCTAGATTCAAATTCCTTCATCACCAACTATTGAATTATAAAAAATAAAATAAAAATAATCATTTGTTGTCCTTACAAATATGGAAAGTGATTTCATTTTGGTACTCACGAATTCAATTGCATCAATTTCATCATGATTTTTTTTTACACTGACAAAGTTGTCTTTTTAGTTTACTGTCGTTTCATAACTTTCATTGACCAAAAATGCTAATATCTCTTCTTCTTCTTCTTCTTCTTCTTCTTTTTTTTTTTTTTTTTTTTTTTTTTTTTTTTTTTTTGGTGAGAAGATGCTAATATCTCTAATTGATTAAATCACATTATTAGAATAAAAAATAACTAGTATAAAATGGTTATTTCAGTTACATATGGGCACGAAATTGACATGTCATATAATATGTTGCCTTTTCTCTTTGTTTTTTTATTTGTTTCCCCACTCTTTTCTTTTACTTTACAATCTAATTTCTTGGTAGCCAAACAGAAAAAAATAATAATAATAAAAATTTAGTCAATCAAATAACAACCATTCACTTTATGATTTTCTTTGTTACTTTCTTTGAAACCATGTATATTAATTTATTATGTCAAATGCCTTGTAACTGAATTAGCACCTTTCCATGCACAAAGTGCTCGGGAGTCAATAGGGAAAAATGGTTCAAGTTACGAGGTTAACAGCATGTTGTAATTATTTCTCAAAAAAAAAAAGTATATTAATTTATTACACCCTTAAATTATAATTGGGAAATGCTAACGAATACCCTTAGGGCATTGGTTAATAATCCATTTAAAGAAAACTTTTATGGGAAAATGAAATAAAGCAATTAATATTTTGACAGTTTTTTTCATCTCCCATAAAAGTGGTGTCAAAACTTTCTTAAAATGGATTGTTAACGAATGCCCTAAGGACATTCGTTAGCATGACCTATTGTTAAGTACCACTTATTTAATTTCAAACACACACATTCTATCCTATTTAAAGCCCAAGAATACTTATGCTTAGCAATATTTGAAAAGCCCATGATTCAAATCCATGACAAAACAATTTTATGGAATTCAAATCCATGATCAAAGCCCATGATTTAAACCCATGGCAATTTATTCAAAGCCCAATTTCTCATTGGCAACATCAAAACCCAATTCTTATTGGCAATATCAAAGCCCAATTCTCATTGGCAACATCAAAGTCCAATTCTCATTGGCAATATCGAAGCCCAGTTCTCGCTGGAAATATTTAAAACCCAATTCTCATTGGCAACATCAAAGCCCAATTCTTATTGGCAATATTTAAAGCCCAATCCTCATTGGCAACATCAAAACCCAATTCTCATTGGCAATATCAAAGCCCAATTTTTATTGGCACTATTTTATCAAAAAAGAGCCCAAAATTATCAATACTTGGCAAAGAAAAAATATCATGGTAAAATATCACCATGGCAATTGTCTTATAAACCAAAAAAAAAAAAAACTCATTGGGAGTTATCTTGAAAATTATGTTCTTATATTATAAACCCATGAAATACATGGACATCATTTGCATTGTGACATCCATAATATACGCCTTCGACACTCGTGGTAAACATTCAAACCCACAAGCTCATCATTTAAGTTATGATGCGATTATTAGAAACCATGAACATTATTGCAAACATGGAATTCATCAAAGTAATATTATTTACAAAAGTATTTTGAAACTTGTCCTATTGTTTCAAATATTACAACTAATTGCTCAAAGGCCCATTGCAAGTATCTATGAAAAACACAAAAAAAAGAAGTATATTTACTAATAAAAGTCCATGAGGAATGAAAGCCCATGGCAACATGTGCACACAACCCAGCCCATGTGAGCAAGCCAAAGCAAAAAACACCAGTAGGAGGCAAAGGAGAACAGCCCTTGTTCATTCCTAACCAAAAAAAGAGTAACTAGGGACTCATACAAGGGAACCAAGCCTTTGAGAATGGACTAAGGGCTGGTCCATCAGTTTTCTGCCACTCTCTGCCTGATGTGAACAGTGCCCAAGGCTTGTCATATCAACTGAAGTCAAAAAGATGAAGGGGCTCCATCATCTTCCTCAAAGCTGCACCTCCAGCAGAAGGGAAGCTGAAACAAAATTATCCAAACTTCAACAAAATGATGCTATAAATGTTAAAAATGCTCTAAACATAATTCATGTACCAAGCCCATGAATCCTAAAGGGGAAAAATTGGGAACATGTGGTTTGGAAGGCATAAAAGGATCTCCAGCGGAACCCCTAGAAGTAGACTAGAACTTGACACCTGGCTTGGGGTGTTAAATTTTACTTCTCAAGGGTCCGAATCTCAGTTGCAGCATTAGGATTCGCTCTTGATACACACCCCAATCACAATAATTAAGCTCAGCCCCAAATCCTAGCATTTAAAGCAAAACGCTCTAAAATCCCATCATTACCTAAAAAGGCAAGGCAGCCCCTGAAATGGATTTTCCTACTTCTGAGCAAAAATCACTGGGAAGCTTGATTCTGATTCATCACCCCTGAGTGGTCATACGTTTTTTGGATTTTTGTCAATAAATGCTTCTCTAAAAAAACTCCATTATAAAAAGCACAAGCATGCTAACCAAAAACCAACCTGGCTACCCTTCTCAGAGACTTTGAAATTCATTGGTCATTCTTTTTGCTGGTGGTTCAGTTCTCTTTTAGCTCACCACCCATCATCTTAAAGCCCAGACTCATCTAATCTCAGACCTTCTTCTCCTCCCTTTACACTATCACGGCTCATAAGTGTCCTCCAGCTAGCCACAAACAGCCCATTACCCATAAAAGGCTTCGGTCTCAGCATCAATCCCATCTCCCTCACTCAGAAGTAGCCCACGTTCATCTTATTCATGCCTTGTAAATTTACACTCACTAAAATCTTAGCCCATTAAAATCTTAGCTTGATACTTGCTGCACTGAGCTGGGGATCTCTCTCTCCTTTCACACCATGCCAATTAATCCTCCATTTTTTCTTCCAAGGGAACCTTTAATTTTTACTTTTTACTTTACCATTGAAGGATATGATGTATTTGTAACAATTGAACTCTTCCCTCACTTTGATGTAATGACGGCTGAAAGCACAATAAATCCCTCTTGAATGAGACACATAAGGACCTAAAATTTGCTTAAATTTATCTCATTATTAATGGCTAGACCGTGTAATTCCATCTTTATCATTGGACAATTCATCTTTTGGACTTAAGTGTAACTTCACCCTTATCGCTGGAGAACTTATTTCCCTTGAACTATCAAAACAAAACCACTAATGTATTAACTAAGTATTGTAAAGTATTTTTCATTGGGCTTTTGTTGCTGTTTTGTTAAGTGCAGCCTTTGTTTTTCTTGCTTGGATAGGCTTGTCATCACACCAAAAGCCTTTGGGTGTCATCTCAAGAGCCCAAAGTCAAGTTTCGACTTGGTTTCCCAACATCTTATTCAGAGGCACAAATTTCTCCCTCAACACCCATTATAATTTTACGAAATCTTTTCATTAACGCTACATAAATTACTTGTCACCAAAATTAAATGCCTTTTCAAACTCTTTAAAAAAGGATGAATTTGAAAGTAGGGGTGTCAATTCGGGTTAGCGTGTCGGTTTGTGTCGTGTCGAGGTAGGGGTATTCGACTAAATGGCTCAACCCTAACCCGACCCATTTAATAATCGTGTCATGATCCTTCAATCCTAACCTGACCTGTTAATAAGGCGAGTTGACCTGACCCAACCCATTTAACACGCTTAATAAACGAGTCGTGTTGGGTTGACATGAATGTAACACAACCCATTTCAACCTGCATAATATTAAATATAGCATCTATCTAGAAATAATTTTTTTTACATCGATCCCAAAAAGCAGTGCATACACTTCAAGTCTTCAACCCACGTTCAAAATAATATAGTTCAACAAAAATATAACATTCATCTAGAGTTTGAGAATTGGCATGAGAAGTGTAGTATGGCTGAAATTAAAAAGAAAAAGAAAAAAAAAAGAAAAAAAAAAGATATTTATAAGAAGGTTTAGAGGTTTAGGGTTTGTAGGGTTTAGAGATCTAGGGTTTGTAAAGTTTCAATTTCCAATTATATCCCTTGTAAATTTTTGGATTTACTCACTTTTCTTTTTAAATTTAAAATATATGTTGGATATAAAAGTTATTTGACAAATCTAAAATAAAATAAAAATTTATTTGTTATACGAGTTAAACGGGTTGTGTTCATTGGGTCATTTCGGGTTAACACAAATAAATTGGTGTGTCAAACGTGTCTATTGCGGGTTACGCGGGTTGACCCGCTTATGACACGTTTCTTATCGTGTCGTTTTCGGGTCGACCCGTTTATGACCCAAACCCATTAAGGTCCAACCCTAACCCGAAAAAACCTGTGTCGGGTTCGCGGGTTGGGTCGAACATTGACATCCCTATTTGAAAGTGGTATGAGCGTTTCTGCTCTCATGTTGCTGTTTTTTAGTTAAATGAATTCTCCTGTTTACCAAAAAAAAAAATGGTACACGCGTGTTTGACAGCGAAAACTCATATAATAGTTTGTTGTTGTGACAACAAAAGCATTGATGCTAGTTTGTTGCGTGAAAGGGCACTCTCATACAAAAGGCAATAAAAGAACTATTTTTGTTGGTTGGTAAATAGAATAAAAGAACCTTTATATATCTATTTACATATGACCTACCTTAACATTGAAATGAATCGTTAAATTATCTTCGACTTTTCAAAGTGGGTCAAACTTTTAACTAGAGATATAATTAATTGATTATAACTTAAAAGGATCATGAAAATGAGTAACACAACTAATTTTTTCCAAAGGCCTGACTTGGTCCACTCTAAAGTGAGATTATCAAAAATCAAAATACTACATTTTTTTTTTTAGAATCAAAATACTACATATTTAAATCTTTCTAATTGCAAAATATATCTATAACTTGTCAAAAACAACACCTTATATATTAGTATATGTTTCCTAAAAAAATTATTGGTTGATTAAACTTTTATTTTATTTATTAAAGAATGAAAAATAAATTATTAATTAGCCAAATGCATTAGTTTCAATTTAAAATTCAAGGGAGTGAGGAAAAACGTAATTAAATAAGAAAAGAAATACATGTCTTTTCAAAAAAAAAAAAAAAAAAAAAATGAAAGAAAAAAAAAATACATGTCAAATAGGAGAGTTTTAGAGCTGAGAGCTGCTTCTAGAAATATTTAATACTTTAAAGTAAAAGGCCATTTCATTTCCATTGTACATGATTGAAACTTGAAAGACATGCATACGATTTGCCTTTTCATACATTAAGTTGCCCACAAGAGCTTGTTTTTGGGTATCATCATTTGAACAATAAAGAATTTAGGCTCCCTCAATCATTTCCTGATAAAACCGTGAGGCAAGAAATCTGTTGAATGACTTTGATCATTGTCTTTTTTATTTTTTCACTTAAAGAGGAGGCAATGGCTTAAAAAAGTTTGGTTACCATTTTATAAAAAAAGGAAAAAATTAAAGATATCCCCCTCTCCACCGGTCCACCCATATTAGATTTAAGCCCAAATAAGACAAAATCATCATATTTGCTTAAGTTTTAGAACTTTGAAACATAAGCAACTTGTTTATATTGGTGTTAGTTGGTGTCTTAAAGATCAATCTATCTATCTATGTCCAAAACAACTTTCACTTTGCATGGCTAATTAGCTGAGCAACCGGTGAACCAAGTGGCCCCCATCATATATTTGACTATTTGAATTGTGTGGCGCCCTTATGATATTAATCATAGTTTAATCTTGCTGATTAATTTAAGCCAATGAGATCAGCAATGGTACAAAAAGCTTTTAGAAGGTCATATTGACAAAGAAAATTTATTAAATTTTGATTATAAGAATCAGAATCTATCAAGAAAAAAAGTACATGGTGGCGCCAATTCCATTTAAATTATAATAATTGGTTTTGATTTGGTAGAATTGAATGTTTGAGAATGATTAGCTTAGGCACTTCCAACTTCCAATTGTTCTAAGGTTATTTATGAGGGAAGGAGCCAAGAGTGTTAGAAAAGGAAGATTTGTAATTATCATAAAGGCTTCCATTGCCCAACTTTGGAAAACAATTGGAACCAACATCAAGGACAATGGGTCAAGTCTTTGGGGCCAACTTTGCAGGATCTTGAATAGTTCTATATCACAGTTCAAAATTTGATTTTTCTTTCTGGTCGTAAACTAATAATAAAGGGGCCCTAATAAAGAGTCATAGACTCATAACCTACCCTCGATGTTATATTTTCATCCATGCACATTTTAACCTTCGGAGTTATTGCATCATGTCAGTTTGTTCCACCAAATATAAAGTAATAAATAAAATGAATTTTCTAGTTCATAAAAATATGCATTAAATAATAATAATAATAATAATAATAATAATAATAATAATATATCTTGCACCAATGTGCACACCTTAAAATAAAGAAAATTGGAAGATGGTATATTATCCTGTTTATTTACTTCAAATATTGTATGAAACATTATTTATATTTATATGCTTTAGTTTTACAAGATTGAGTGTGATCACTGATCAAGTTGAGACACAGGCATTTGTCGTTCTCTTAATTATCAACTAATATAATAAACTTTTGGTCATTCTATCGCTAGGATATTCTAGCAATCTAGCCTGTCAATCCCTAGTGCTAGCTATCTTACTAATCGACATTTTAAGTACTATGATATATAGTATTATATAACTAGATATATGATATTAGTATTTGTAAATTAAGAACCGAAGTTGAGAGAAAAACACAAAGAAGAATAAATCTATCTAGTGAACTAATGCATATTTCTCAATTAAGGGGAAGAAAAAGCGTCCTTTATAGGCAGTATAAACTAGTAAGTTATACTTTTTTCAACCAAATAAAAAACTAGTATAAGTTATACAAAATAAATTAGTATAAAAATATGAAATTCATATAGTGATAATTTTCAAATAAGTGGATTTCTAATTTCTATTAGCTCAATTACATTTACACAAAAAATAAATTCATTGGTGTGTTGTCCAATGATAAAATATATATATATATATATATCTTAAAATAAATATCATATATATGTTTAAAATCCTTCGGTATATAATAAAACAAATCTCAAAATAAAAAACGATCAAAGTGTAAAAATTTTATAGTGACCTTTGGCTTTTCAATTAATGAATAAAATTGATCATATATATCACTGTTTTTATTAATATATTTATATAGCTCGGTAAATTAGAATTAGAAAGCATCTACCTTTGAGTTAGAGGCTCACCTAACTTCTTCTGAAAAACAAAAGGTCACCAACATAAAAGGGGGTCACTTTTAAGTTTAACTACACAAATTTAGTATCGATTGAAAATCAAAATTCATGACAAGACTCAACTCCACCTTCTGATCAACTTAAAAACTCATTCATCCAAAAGAAAGGAAAAGTTAAAACGAAGTAATTTCTTCTTAAAGCTAAAAGCCTAAAATTGAAGTTGTTTGCATTATTTTCATTGACACGCACAAAACAACCACACCCAAAAAAAAATCGATTTTTATTAGTAAGTAAAGGAATAATAAATAAAAAAATCAACATCCCATTTGAAGTACCCTAGTTAGCTAGGTATACAAATCACAAATGCCAACTCTTAAGACACCCAATTTGTATAGTTTGATCTTCATCAATACATTGCTTCATGATTTAGCAAGAAGTGTTACTCCATGGATATATGCAACGCCATAAATGAATTAATTAAGTAATATACGAATAATTTTTAAGTATTTTTAGAGTATGGAAAATTGTACTTCATTCTCTCACATTTATGGTGGAGTTTACTCATTAAATTCATTGTAGAGTCTACCATGTATATGAGAGGTATAAGCACTATTTTTTCGTACTCCAAAAATACCTAAGAATTTTTCTTATTATATGCTTGCAGTAGTCAACTCAAAGTTAGCTGTTTCTGTCTCTCTCTCTCTCGTCTGTGTGGTTGACTAGTGTTGAGTATAGTGAGAGTATAGTAAACGAAGTTGCAATGGCATTAAAGAGGATCACATGAATGGGGTGTACGTGCAATGCAAAATTGCAAATGTTGATTCCCCTCGTGCACTGTGTTCATCATCAATTAAATTATTAATTATGAACAAAAAGGCACGTACGAAAGACAGTGGAAACTCCTCCTTCGCATCACGTGCAGAGTCATACCTCCCCCTAAGTCACTAGTCAACCGACAACCCATGTCCATGAAAGACTGAGAGTGAGAGTATGATCAGATGAGACAATTGATAAGAGCTTCACGTTTTTGGAAATTGATAATAAAAGATTCTACCTCATTACTAGGATCAGACAATTTTTGCACTCACTCCATCAATGCTCAAATCTTGATCCAATATATACTGCTGGAACTTTGGGAATTAAACACAACTCTGAAAAATTCAAGTCCAAACCAAAAAAACTGATATTGAAATTCATTTTTAGACATTTTTAGACTAATTTGGTCAAATAGTATAATTTTAGAAAAAATTTAGAAAAAACATATCTAACCAAACTTATTTAGTTGTATAACACTTTTTTAGAATTCAAGTTTGTCAAATTTAAGTTTCACGGGAAGCTCGATTTTGTCAAAATCGAGTTCCAAACATTATGAGCTTGTGTAGCAATATGATCAAACATAATGCTTGAAACTCGAGTTTCATTTGGAACTCAAGTTTGACAAACTTAAACTCCAAAAAAGTGCTACACAACTAAATAAGTTTGACCGAATGCATTTCTCATACATTTTTTCTTAAAATTATGCTATTTGACTCCAAAAAAAAAGCCCAATTTTTACTACTAGTATGATGTACTTACCCACTCCCAAATCTCCCAATTGCCACTTTATAGTATTATATATGTACTTACTTATATGGGCACACATATTTTAGTAAATCTTTTTATAGGAAAATAAAAACGTGATTGACTTTTTTGACAGTTTTTTTAATTTTTTATAAAAAATTTTCTAAAATATATAATTAATATACTCTAAAGACACATTAACCCGACCCTACTTATTTAAGTTCTATTAAACTTATTTGTGTTCAACTTCAACAATTAAGTATTTAAGTACAAGCATATCTAATGGCATGCAGTCTCACTGAAAAAGTTACCAAAATAAAAACTATTCAGTATTTTTTTGTGTCACCAGACTCACCACTGACATAGTCCATGACTCCATGGCAATACCGGGCATGCATGCCACGCCGCCCACGCGAGGACTTGGTTTTGCTGAGTTTATAAAAAGAGATGTGCGTTAAGTTATCATCTTCATTTTTTATTATAATTTAACTTAACTGCCAGGTTTTGTAACTGTCATCAATTTCTAGGATATAGTAGTTGGATTCATTAGTAGAAGCATCTAAAAGCAAATATTATATCATACTCAAAATTATTAGACTATATTATTGAGACAGATATAATTAAAAGGGTTGGAGATCTGATAAACAACATACATGTCTCCTCCCAGTATCGACAGGCACGTCAGTGTTGCTGTCTCCAATAAAACAATAAACATAACGTGTCTGCTGTGTTTCATGCCTTTCATACTTCTTATTGACCTTATGTAAACTTAGGAAGTAGTCACACTTTATGCCGTGTTTCATGCCTTTCATACTTCATGTAAACTTAGGAAGTAGTCACACTTTATTTAGGGTGTTATGTTTCTGTCATACTGGCTATTTTATGTTATAATTTTTAAGAAATTGTTTGTGTTATTATGTCGTATTTGTGTTCATAGTCCACACCTATGTTCATGTTTGTACTTCCTAGATGCTAAGTACTCCATGCAGGTATTATATCGACCAATTCAGCCTATATATATATATATATATATATATAGTATAAATTCTATTTATATCAAATTATATTAATTATAAAATAAAAAAAGATTCTAAACAGAGTTTACTGTAACAATACACAGTCTACAGTCTACACTAGCATTATCATCCACGTGCGTGAGTATGGACTATGGTCCCTTATTGGAAAATGCATTCCCCTCATCCCAAATTACTTATTATCATCGTGGGACCTGATTTTATTTTTATACAATCCCACCGCTAGCCATTGCCGTTGTGAACTTGCGGCAATAACTTGGCTTGAATTCAGTGCTACAATATTTTTTTGTGTATTAAACCCATTTAGATAATGACATATATCACTATATCACAATTGAGAACTTGCAGCGAGGTACAGTTGGTTTGAATCCAGTGTGACAATGGGATAATGTACAAGTAGTCCTGTGTCTGGAAGATCTTGTGAGATCCTAGATGGTGAGTAAATTTGGTGCATCCAGCTGAACCGGCCGGGATGTTCAATAATATATGTACGTACCATTATCTCTGGCCTCAGCAGCGTCCTCTCTTAGACACGAAACCAGAGCGGATCGATGTATGGTGTATCAAATATTTTTGGAAAATTTTGGTGACATAATTTTGTGCACAACTCACCTATGTGACGAGTTGTGATTGGTAGAGGGTGATACACCCAGAACCACTTAATATTTTTCCGCTGGATATATATGGGTCCCAATCTGTAGGATGGATACATAAATTAATGGTGATTGGCCCCATTAATTTATATAACTCAAAATTGATAACTCAAAACTCAAATTTCGTGGGCCCCACTGAGTTGCAATTTGTTTGGCGTTGTTTTCAGTCATGGTTTCTAAAACTTGTTTCTCAAAAATTTGAGACATGGGAATGAAAACTGAGAACTGGTTTCATGGTGTTTTCAGTTTTCAAAAACTGGGTTTGATGGTATTTTGGTTATTATTTCATCTATGTGGGACCTAGTGGCAGTGTATAGATACAACCAACACAATAACAAGTTCAACTAACAGCACCTATAACCAAAAAAGACAAAAGCTATTGCAGGCTGTGGCTGTGGGCTCCACCAAAAGTGAAAAAATTGAGAATTAAGATGTGGGGCACGGATTTGAGATATTAGAGCCAAACAACTTTTTTCAGTTTTGGGTTTTGAGTGAGATAGAGTTTTGAGAATTGAGTTAGCACCAAAACCTCACTTGACACTCTCAAAGGGTGTGGTAAGTGTTTGTGCTATTAACCTCTCAATGGTGTGGAAATGGAGAGGTAGGAAATGAGGAAATTCCCAAAACAAATGTGTAGAGAATTGTAGGTATGACAATCTCTAACTCTCAAGTTGTTTTGCTAGGGTTTTCTCTCAGAGGCTCTCCTTATCATTTATGGGTAATGTGGGTATATATAGTGTGGGTGCAGAAAGTGTGTATCAGACTGGACAGGCTGGTAGAACAGAATGTCTCGCTGGTGTCTCGCGGGAAGGCCTTACCCGCGAGATACTTGCAAGACACAACTGTCTCCATCTGGCCTGACTCTTCGCATTCTAGTCATGTGCAAGGCACATGCTTCCTTTCGCGGGATGCTTAGTCGCGAGATACCCGCGAAATTTCTTCAGTCTTCAGATGCTTGAGTCTTCACACTCTCTCTCTCTAACACACAACCCTTACAATGAAATCCCACAACAAATACAGGGTACAAAAGATTGAATACAATTACAATCAAATTTGGCACGAAATAAAAGCCAACAAAATACATATTGGAAAATCACAACTTTACAATCCCCCCCTTTGGCTATTCCATGACAAAACCCCTAAAACAGACTCTAGACTTAAACGTGAGTTTGGGAACAAAGGCAAAGCTCACTCACACCTAATCTAGAAGCTGTGAAGTACTTGCAAGTAAATACCTGTAACCTAAAACATTTGCACACAAACAAAACTTTCATTAAGCTTATGACAAGTTGAACACAAGGTACGTACATGAGCAAGTAAAGTGCGATCAAGTTTGTAAACACAGTAAACATGAATACACAAAGCTTGATCAAATAAGGGCAGTCATTAAAGAATGACTCCAATGAACATATAACACGTAAATGTTCTTCCGAACATGTAAAAAGAAGCAATCACATAAGATTACTTGCATGTCCAATCACATGACCAATGCAAAATATACGAAGTATATGCATCAAGGAACAATCCTACTAGGGCACAAGTGTGAAGTACTCAAGACATATTAGCAATATCTAAAAGTACACATAAAATGCTACAAAAGTATTGAGATAGTCACAAATATTGAATATAAACTGAAATATAAAACAGAGTATCAAAACTTTAAACAAAAACAGGTAAAAACAGTAGCTATAGAATCTAAAAATAAACCAATAACCAATAAAACCAATGTTTCTAAGCCTGAGCCTATGCTCCCCCTAACACTATGCAAGCTCCCCCTCAAAATTTTCTCCCCCTTTTTGATCGGAATGGCCAAAGAGGCTAGAACTGGTCAGACTCGGAGTCCGAACCATGCGCCATGGACATATCCTCAATCTGAGAGGACAGTGCAGTGATCTGTCCCTGGATATATGCAAACTAGGTCGCTGTGTGCTGCACATGGGAATCTAGCATAGTGTACATCTGCTCTACTCTATCAAGAAGAAGGTCGAGTCTGTCTGGTCCTCGTGCTGGTGCTGAGGATGATGGCTGAGCTGATGTTTTTGGAGCAAAAGTGAATCTATCAATCTCCTCCTCAGTATCACCCCCTTCGTCCTCAACTCGATCCCGTGGTATCGTATGCACACCTGTTTTAGATCCCTTGATATGAGCTGTGCTCCTGTTGACTGTGTGTGCACCAATGGGATAGTCTCTCTCGACTATTGTCAGACCACTCGGGAGTTTTAGTTTTGCCTTAGCAATCAATCCCATAATGAGAGTGGGGAAGGGCATGATAGTCCTGGAGTTCTGCTTTGTAATGCTCTTTGTCAGCACATGGAAGATGCGTCCACAAATGTCAATTTTTTTGTGGGTGAAGAGGTCAAATAGAAACTTTGTCCTAGGAGCTGATAGTGTAGTGAGGTTGGTGACCGGGTACAAGTTATGAATCATCACATATGCCAATGTCCTCATTTCCGGTGAAAATGGTATTATGTTCATGGATGACTTCTTCGGTGTACCCCCAAGTAATTCCACCATTTCCTCAGTCGATCCCAATCTGTCTTCATATTGGACTGAGATTTGCTGAGAGGGAGGACGAATCTCCAAAAATTCTTGAATGCTATCTCTTGTGATCACAAATTCTTTGTGCCTCACCCAGCAGTCAATGCAATCTCCGACTAAAGCAGTATTGGAGAAAAACTCCTTTATGATCTCTGAATATACAATCCCAACCGAATTCAATAGCTTGGTCCAAGTCCTTTCTTTGAACACCTTAGGGATGAAGGTGTCCTCAAGAGATTCCAACTAAATTACCCTTTCCATGACAATGGTGGCTTTGTTGTAACAGTCATTGTACTTCATGTCAGCTGCAGCAGACTTAAAACGATCAAAATCAGTGCGTGCACGCTTGGAAGAGGATTTCTTGGTGGCTGCATGCTTAGTAGGAGCCATCTGTGCAAAGGAACACACAAACAGAAAAGAACCAAGTATGGACACACAAGACAGAACACAAAACTTGATTAGCTTCAAGTTAGTCTAAAGTAGAAGGAAAGACAACCTAAACAGAGCATAACCAACTCAAAACAGTGTAAATAAACTCAAACAACATGCTAAGGAAATTAACCAATTAAGCATAAGCATAATGCATGTATGTGTTTGTGTTGAGTATGTGTGTGCATGTGCTGATGCATGTGAATGCAGCATGAGATGCATGGGGTGGGGCCTAGAGATGCCTAAAAGGAGCACAATGTGTGCAGGACATGTCATTGAGGCATAAAATGGACAAAGTGTGAAAAACACACACAAATTGATCAAAACATGGTTCATATGATCAAACAAGACCAAAAACAAAGATTGGAACTCAGTTGAGTCCAAAATAATACAGAAATGTCATTTAGACAATCTGTCAAACACATGACATGCAACAATGCAAAACATTTATGAAAAATGCATGAACATATGGAAAAATGCCTCAATACATGCTCAAACTGCCACATGGGGCCAACACAGATGCACAAACACCAAATGGGACTCAGCCCAATCAAAGAATGGAACAAATTTTCACAAAATTTAGAAACCCAACCCAATTTTCGAAAAATCCCCAATTTTCAAAACCCTAAGCACAGATTCTGCAAAATTCGAAAAAATGATGAGAAAAGTGTTAGATACACATACCTTAAGTGGAATTTGTAGAGTTTTTGCTTGAAAAGGATGGAGTTTGAATGAAATAGTGATTTGGGTTGAATAGGGTTCGAAGTGAGTTAGTACGAGGGAAATGACTAAGTGTTTGAAAAACTGTCACATCTGCTATATAAAACTGAAAACACGCGTTTTTCGCGGGTTAGAAAGTAGCGAAACAGTCGCAAAAAGGGCCACTGAAGCTCAAAAACTTTCGCGAAAAGCTGTTGGTCACGAATAAGTCGCGAGACAGTCGTGAAACTCTCTGTGTGATTTTGTGAAAAATCCAGTTTTTGCCTATAAATCTTTTCGCGAGAAGTTTTTAGTCCCGAAGTACTCGCGAGGCAGTAGCGAGAGTTTCTGTATGAAAATGTGACTTTTTAATTTCCTTTAAACACTTTTCGCAAGAAGCTCTAAGTCGCGAGCTTTTTGCTAAACAACCTTTGAACCAGTTTTTGAAGAAAAACACAAAAATGCATTTTGAACAAAAACTAAAAGCACAAAAGTATAAAATCACTTTCAAAGACTTATAAAACACTCAAAAATCTTTTTGGGTTTGATCATCAAGTATTTGAGCATACACATCACATTTGAGCATGTACAATCACACAAATGAAATAAGCATTCATTGAATCAAAGACTTATGTGTTGTGTGTGAGTATCGAATGTGGAATAGTCCATAGACGAGAGTGAAACTTCAATGTTCAATTCAATCAAGTCATACACAACTAGTACTAAGTCGAGTGGACTATCTCAATTATAGAAATGAGCATATATGACCTCCCACAAGAGAATGATTACAAAACTTAGAAGCTTTTCATTTGGCTTCTGCATAAATCATAACATTTGATCCTTTTTGGACAATACCTCTCTTTTTGAGATCGGTGCTTGAAATTTTTGATATTTCAACAATGAGAGTTAGCCTTTGGCCTTTTGAGCACCATATATTTCAATTTAAAAGGTCGCTTTCCCTTTTTCCTAGTCAAATACTAGTATGTGCGACAGGCTTTTGCAGCTCATAATCTCTTTTACATTTTGAGATTTACATTTGGTGAGCTCTATTTGCGCAAACATAAAAATAAAAGTGGGAAGATATATAGGCACAAGTTTATGCAAGTATCAAGACATACAAGACTATTGACCAATCATTCATGACAAGCTTGAAGATCTATTTACAACAATCACACATAGATTTCAAGATTTCTCCCACAAGGATAAATGTGCATACATAACAAGCTAAGCTCGTAAATGCACTACGCCATTAGTAAGAAGGTACTAGGCCAAACTCCCATGTGATATACACAACACAAGCGATCAAACTTTTTGAAGATTTTTCAATTTTTATGGGTTTTTGAATTTTTGAACACACTCAAAAATAGAACAAATAAAGTAAGATCAACAAACACAAGTATAAAACAAAAACTTGTAAACGAAACACATCAACTCATGTGAGACCTAAATAACAGATGTTTAATCATGCACAAAATAGGTTCACAAACGAGATAGGGTTCAAGGGATGATACCGACACCAATGGTCTTACGCAAGGACTCAAACCTTGGGCCATCAAGAGGCTTAGTGAAGATGTCTGCCTTCTGGTTGTCAGTGTTGATGAACTCCAAATACACAGTCTTTTCCTCTACCAAATCTCGAATGAAGTGGTACCGGATCTCGATATGCTTTGATTTTGAGTGTTGGACTGGATTTTTGGACAAATTTATGGCACTCGTATTTTCACAGAACACACACATAGTATCTTGAGTGATTCCATAATCATGTAGAAGTTTCTTCATCCATAATAATTGTGCACAACAACTTGCCGCTGCAATGTACTCAGCTTCAGCCGTTGATAGAGAAACTGAATTTTTCATTTTGCTCATCCATGACACAAAGTTATTTCCAAGGTAGAAACAACCACCGGAAGTGATTTTTCTATCATCAATGCACCCGGCCCAGTCAGCATCAGAATATCCAGCTAGGCACTCATTTGAGTCTCTTGAATACCAAATTCCATAATCAGATGTGCCATTTATGTAGCGGATAATGTGTTTGACTGCTGTCAAGTGTGACTCTTTGGGTGCTGCCTGAAATCGAGCACATACTCCTACACTGAAGGCGATGTCTGGTCTGCTAGCAGTGAGATAGAGAAGACTACCGATCATGCTTCGATAAAGTGTTGGATCCACTTCTACACCTGCTGCATCACGACTCAATTTTGCTGAGGAACTCATGGGAGTGGAAGTGTGTTTCTTAGAGTCTAGGCCGAATCTTTTTACAAGATTTTTGGCATATTTCTCTTGAGAGATAAATATCTCATCTTCCCGTTGTTTCACTTAAAGCCCTAGAAAGTAGTTTAACTCTCCCACCATGCTCATCTCAAACTCCCTTTTCATTTCTTCTGAGAATTCATGAGCTAGGTGATCGATTGTGGATCCGAAGACAATATCATCCACATATACTTGAGCCACAAGGAGAAATTCTTCATTTCTTTTGACAAACAATGTTCGATCGGCTTGACCTCTCTTGAAACCATGATTCAAGAGGTATGTGGTGAGACGATCATACTAGGCTCTTGGAGCTTGTTTCAGCCCATATAATGCCTTTTTCAGCCTTAACACATGATCCGAAAAGTGAGGATCTTGAAACCCCTTTGGTTGCTCAACAAACACTTCTTCGTTTAAAAAACCGTTCAAGAAAGCACTCTTCACGTCCATTTGATATAACTTGAAGTTCATAATGCACGCTATGGAGAGAACAATTCGAATTGACTCTAATCGAGCAACTGGTGCAAAAGATTCATCAAAGTCAATGCCTTCAACTTGAGTATATCCTTGAGCCACCAACCTAGACTTGTTTCTGACAATTTCCCCATCTTCATTAGTCTTGTTCTTGAAGATCCACTTGGTGCCGATTACATGTGTATCCTTGGGCCTTGGTACCAACTCCCATACATCATTTCTAACAAATTGATGCAATTCTTGGTGCATGGACTCTACCCAATTTTCATCCTTCAAAGCTTCCTCCACTTTCTTTGGTTCAAATTGAGCAAGATAACAGTTGTATGTCACATGATTCGCACTATAGGCTGGTCCTTTTCTCAACCGAATTCCTTCATCTAAGTTACCAATGATATTGCTTGAGGGATGATTGAGAGTTACCCTTGACGATGGTCTCTTAGAGATGGAAGGTTCCTCATCACGAGAGATTGGAGGTTGAACTACAGGAAGGGTGAGTGGACTAGAAGATCCTTGAGTTGATCTAGTCTCCCTTTTTGATATAGGAGGTGTAAACTCCTGTTCCGGTGATTCTTTCTCATCATCCTTACCTTGAGACATGTTGTCATCACCCTTATTCCTCTTAAGATTCGGTCCTTCACCATCATCATCAATATCCTTTTCAGTGATAGCGTCGTTGATGACCACATTTATTGATTCCATCACCGTCTTAGTGCGCTTATTGTACACTCTATATGCTCGGCTGTTTGTTGAGTAGCCTAGGAAAATCCCTTCATCACTCTTAGCATCAAATTTTCCAGGATTCTCCCTATCATTGAGAATATAACACTTGCTTCCAAATACTCGAAAGTATTTCACCTTTGGCTTCTTTTCTCTCCAAATTTCATACGATGTCTTCTTTGTTCCTGTTCGGAAATAAATCCTATTCCCAATGTGACATGAAGTATTCACTGCTTCAGCCCAAAATTTCTGTGGTATGCTTTTGTTTAGTAGCATTACTCTTGCCATTTCTTGAATCACCCGGTTCTTTCTTTCAACCACCCCATTCTGTTGTGGAGTTTTTGGAGCTGAAAATTCCTTCTTAATGCCATGTTCATTGCAGAATGCTTCAAACTTTGTATTTTCAAATTCCTTCCCATGATCACTTCTAATTTTAGCTATGGGAACTCCCTTCTCATTCTGCAGCCTCTTGCATAGCCTTTCCATTTTGTCACATGTTTCCGACTTTTCTCTAAGAAATTCCACCCAAGAGTATCTTGAGAAATCGTCAACAACCACCATAATATAGCGCTTTCCACCCAAGATTTTTGTTCTGGTTGGACCCATTAGATCCACATGTAGTAACTCCAAAGGACGAGAAGTAGCAACCACATTTACTTTCGGATGGCTTGACTTTGTTTGTTTTCCCAATTGACATGAACCGCAAATGTTCTTCTTAATTTTTCCAAACTTTGGTAACCAATCACAGCTTCAAGCTTTGCGACTTTTGCTACTTGTTTGTAATTAGCATGTCCAAGTCTTTGATGCCACATCTCCAAAAGATTCACTCGAGCACTTCGACACGCTATGCTTGGTTTGGGAATAACCCCATAGCAATTGTCGGTGGTCCTAAGTCCCTTCAAAACCTGAACACCTTCTTCATTTAGGATTAGACATCCTTTCTTTGAAAATTGGACTAAGAAGTCTTCATCACAAATCTGAGTAATACTCAGCAAGTTCACTTTCAATCCCTTAATGTACAACACATCTGTTAACAAAGGTAGTCCTGGAATATCCACGGTTCCCTTTCCAAGAACTTGTGAGTGACTACCATTTCCAAAAGTTACAAAGCCATCTTCCTTCTCTTTAAGAGATTTAAACAATGATTTATCTCCAGTCATATGTCTTAAACAGCCGCTATCAAGATACCACAAACATGAATTAAATACTTTCAGTGCGGTATGAACAAAAAGACAAGCATGAGATAGGCGTTCTTGACCATCAAAGTAGGACTCATCTTTCTTTACTTCATTCATAGATGAGTGAATCTTTCTTTTCATACAATCTAGTTTGTCACACAAACGTCTATTCCTTTTCTTATATTTGTCAATTAAGGAATTTGACTCACATAAGCTATTATGAATATCATGATTCCTATGAACTAGAGATTTCAGCATGTGTATAAAGATTCTAGCATGTTTCTTTGACTTGAATAACTCTGAAAATTCATTACTAGAACAGTCTCCAAAAATGCTCATTGAGTCATTTTCACAAACACCTTTACTATGCTTCATGTTGGTTTTTACCATACCACCTTCCATGGCAAACCAAGAGGGTCTAGGATCACACTCAGGTATTTAAACCACAGCGAGTGTACCTGCTCTGATACCAATTGAAAGCTCGAAAATGTGTTGAAAACACAAGAGAAGTTTAGACCCCCAAGTTAAAAATTACGGCTCAATAGATTTTACACTAACTTACTACAAGTGCGAAATAGTGTAAATATGAGCGGATAACCAAGCAAGCTACTCTAATCCATATTTAAAGCAACACAGCAGTAAAATGAAATGAACAAGAGTAGGGAAGAGAGATGCAAAAACAGATAACACGCCGATGTGTTATCGAAGAGGAAACCGAAGAACTCGGCGAAAAATCTCTCCGCCGCCCTCCAAGCGGTAATCGATCCACTAGAGAATCAGTTAGGATACATAGGTTAGCAAGAGACCCTCCAAGCCTAATCTACCCGATGTACCTAAGCCCTCCAAGCTCCTACTCCAACAAGGCTTCTCAGAACCGTGTCTTGTCTAGCTCTCCAGATCCCGCAACAAGCTCCATGTTGTATCTGCCATCCTTGGCTTCTTCCAATGCTTCCCAGCAGCACCAAAACCTCACTTGACACTCTCAAAGGGTGTGGTAAGTGTTTGGGCTATTAACCTCTCAATGGTGTGGAAATGGAGAGGTAAGAGATGAGGAAATTTCCAAAACAAATGTGCAGAGAATTGTAGGTATGACAATCTCTAACTCTCAAGTTGTTTTGCTAGGGTTTTCTCTCAGAGGCTCTCCTTATCATTTGTGGGTAATGTGGGTATATATAGTGTGGGTGCAGAAAGTGTGTATCAGACTGGACAGGCTGGCAGAACAGAATGTCTCGCGGGTGTCTCACGGGAAGGCCTTACCAGCGAGATACGCGCGAGACACAGCTATCTCCATCTGGCCTGACTCTTCACATTCCAGTCATATGTAAGGCACATGCTTCCTTTCGCGGGATGCTTAGTCGTGAGATACCCGCGAAATTTCTTCAGTCTTCAGATGCTTAAGTCTTCACACTCTCTCTTTCTCTAACACACAACTCTTACAATGAAATCCCACAGCAAATACAGGGTACAAAAGATTGAATACAATTACAATCAAATTTGGCACGGAATAAAAGCCAACAAAATACATATTGGAAAATCACAACTTTACACATTGTTAGCTCAACAGTTCAATGCCATTTCAATTCTAATCACACTGTGGCTGCTGGATTGTTGAGGATGCATTTTCATGACTGTTTCATGCAGGGTTGTGATGCTTCTGTCCTTATTGACGGTCCTAACACTCAGAAAAAAGCTGTAGCTAACCTTGGATTGAGAGGATATGAAGTTATTGATGATGCCAAGACTCAGCTTGAAGCTGCATGTCCTGGCATTGTTTCTTGTGCTGATATTCTTGCCCTTATTGCCCGTGATTCTGTTGTTTTGGTAATTATTTTATAGAAAAAGTTACCTCTAAACTAGTTTGGAGGTCAATTCCTCCAATCAATTACATGGTGATTAACAAAATTACTTATCATCTTAATCATATGACTTGTTTAATGAATCATGTAGGTTTGTTTAAACTTGTAAATTGTTTTATAAGTTATCACGTAATAGCTTAGAGGAAATTTTTTCAAATCAGTAGGAAGAAAAACTTTATTCTCATCCTATTTGGTGGTATAAGACGAGGGAAAACTAGAAATAGAATGTTGAATATATTTGATAGGCCAAGAATGTATTGATCCATTGTGATGAATTAACCAATTAATTAGCCAAGTTAATTAATTAATTCAATTATCATACAATATGCGTGGTAGCACAAACAAATCACCAACTAAGATAATATGCAGTGGAAAATAAAGTTGACACGGTGATTTGTTTACGAATGGAGAAAACCTCCAAGGGAAAAACCTCACCGAGTGATTTTAAGGCCACCACTCTCGATAATCCAATATTATCACAACAAGCGGTTACAAGTAAAGGAATCCCAGTACCTTATACCAACTTGCAGTTGAGCTCTTACCCCAATATCCAATTAGACTTGTTTTGTAGTGACAATCTCTCATTTTCAATGCATGGCTCCCAGTACGTGACTAACCAATCGATGCACGGATCCAAGTACGTGACTAACCACCAACTTGAGAAGGATGTTGGCTGCAAAGTTCTTCAGTTCATCAACACGATGAAGATCACGAAGCTCCTTATTTACAAAACCCTACGGCATACAAACGTAGCAACTTCTTCAAGAAAAAGATGAATTAGGGCATATGACTCCTGTCACAATATGCTTGTGAAAAACTTTTGCATTGAGTTGCATCAGCTGTGACGGCCCTTAAAATAATCCTTATATATGTTTAGGGTTGTGAAAAAAGAAAGCCTAAACAAATATACACGGATTGGTGTGAAATCAGATCTGAAAAACTGATTTTCGTAAATCTCGATAGATAGGCTATCTATCGAGTAGCTGTTGAACATCGGGTTGAAAATCCCTTTTAAACCTCGATAGATGCTATCTATCGAGCTAGCTATCGAGTTCTAAAATCCAGCACTTCTTCACTTGTTTCTTGGACAGATTTGCATGGCTTTAACACTTGGACTTGAACTCTTATTCCTTGAAGTATTAAACACATCCTAGATCTACCCAATTACAAGTAAAGTGCGTTTTGTCAAAGGATTAGCCAATTCTAAATGACATATGTTTCTAACATGATTCACATATGTCCTAACAATCTCCCCCTTTGGTAATCCGTGACAAAACCACAACAAACAAATGAACATATGAGAGAAGTCATAAATCACTCAACTCATACTCACTTGTTGAATACAATAAAATCTAATCCTAACACAAACTCTTGAAAAACTTTGCAAGAAGAGAGTTCATGGCAAGAAAGACTTTGACAACCTGTATTTTTGAAACACTTTAAACAAAACTCATCACGACATCTTAGTGTGAAACAGAAATATAAAAGATTGCATACAATAAATAAGAAGCATGTGCATAAAGAGAGAAAAGAAACAACACATGAAGAGATATGTGAAAGAATGTAATAACAACCTCAATATATATATATATATATATATATTTATTTATTTATTTATCAATAAGAATACAAGGTTTGCTATCACAAAGTAAGAACAATGTATCTAAGAAGAAAAGAAAAGAAAAGATACAAAAAGTCATCACTACATCCCTCTAAACAAAAACACTCCTCCAAACAAAAAAAACAAGAAAACTCCTACACTAACTCTCCCCCTAAGTACATGACTACTCTCATACCTAAAACTACTCCCCCTTTTTGTCATGAATGACAAAGGGTAAGTCACTGAGAAGCAGTCATCTCCTCGTCATCGGAAGAGCTAGCACCATCATCCTCATCAGCATCATCACCGGAGCCATCATCATCACTCTCATCCTCTAAAGCCTGTGGAGATGGAGATGAAAAAGCAGTGAAACCACCCATGACAGCTTGTCGTTATGCGATACGACCAACACGGGTGTTCACCTGACACAACTCATCACTGAGAGTGTTAAGGCGAGCATTCATGCGCACAAGCTTCGGTCTGTGGCCGCTTCGGTCGAAGCAGGGCCTCACTCCATCGAACGGTCGCTGCGTCTATGGCACACATGATAAAGAAGTGTGTAGACTTAGGATAGGAGACAGACGTATGGCGGAGAATCCGCGTGATAGTCGAAGGGAAAATGAGCTTATCACGGGTCGCCGTATCCTTATAAATATCTATAAGGGAGAATATGAAGTGAGAGAAAAAATCTATAGTGAGTCCCTTAAGAAAGGATAACAAAAATCGAGCACGAAGCTTTGTAATGGAGTTATAGTGAGACAAGGGATGGAGAACAAATGTCATCACCATATTAAGGAACCTTGAACCTTTTGCAAAGCCCAAGCAAGGGGTGTTTTGACGGTCACCCCAAGATGAAGGTGTCTCACAAAAGAGTGACGAGAGTTCGTCTTTGGATATAGTCCTAAGAAGATCACTGCCAGATTAGTTAGGATGCGCTACCCTCGATACGTGTAGTACCTCGGATAAAAGATCTGAAGTGACTACAATGCGCTTACCCCGAACGCGAGTGAAGAAATGAGGTACAGAATAATCAAATCCGTGCATATTGAAGTAAAACTCCTGTATGATCATAGATGGACAAGTGACCGAGATGCCACAAAGTGACTCCCAACCCCTACTGTAGATGACAGTGGGAAGGTCAGTATCAAAAAAATCCGATAGGACGACTTGGCGTTCCGAATGAATGCCACGTTATGAAAAGTTCTCCGAGAAGTTCGTACCGGCCTTCTCATCACGGAACCGAACATGAGAGGGGGTAGAATCAGCATAGGGAGAAGAAGATGTTGCCTCGGAATGAAGAGGGTTTCGGGATGGAGTAGACTTACGCTTAGGTGCCGTAGAGCAACTAACCGAAAGAAAGAGAGAGAGAGAAAGAGAGAGAGAGAGAGAGGGACAAACAGAAAAGTACCAACATAGATCAATATCAATAAGATAAAGATAAAAAAAAAATGGTACGTATTCATGAAAAATGCATGAACATGTGACATGCAAAAGTAAAAACATCATGGGCTCAGCCCAATTCAATCCTACCAACACACATGATTTCAACATAGTAAACACACATCTATAATGCATGAAACATTGTGAAAATGCAAATGTGATGCAATGCATGAACATTGAAGATGATTTAAACAAAACCCAACCCAAAATTTTTGCAAAAACCTCATCAATTTAAAATTTTTTTTTTTTTTCAAAAACCTAAAAACCTAGATCTATATGAATGAAATGCATGAACAAGAGGGAAAACAAGATCTTACTAGAGAAAAGAAGATCAATCTAGGTCGAAAATCACTTGGGCAAAAGGTTTAGAGAGAGAGAAAAGTGTTTGGGGAGGTGAGGGGTCAGAAAGTATCGAGAGAGATCGGAGAAAAAATGAGAGAAAATCGCGCTGAAGCTTTTTATAGGAAATCACGATTCTCAATGGATCAAAAGGTGTCAAGAGGTGCTGAGCTTTAAATCTCGCCACATGGAGCTATCGAGAGGTGTCCACAGCAAAGTGACCTCAATAGATCAAGAAGTTATCGAGAATCTATCGAGCATACAGAAACTCTCTCGATGGATCGAGAAGCTGTCGAGAAGCTATCGAGCCAAATTCTCAAAAACTTCGATGGATCGAAATTGCAATAGCAGCTATCGAGAAAGGAAGATCAAGAGGCTTGATAGATGGCGTAGCTGTCGAGTGGTATCGAGAAGCTGTCGAGATTGCTCAAAAATAGTTTTTCAAAGAAGAGAAAAACACAGATATGAATGCAATCAAGCATGCTACTCAACCAAAGATCCAAACAACATTTTAAGCTCTCAAAAACATCTTTCAACAAAAAAATTTCAAGTATTTAGATCCAAAACACACACACTAAACAAGTCTAACCAATTTTATATTTCAAAAACAAGTCAAGACAGTTTAGTGAGCATACATTAACACATGTATTCCTTGTGATGGCCAAATCACATTGTACCTGCACATGTATCAAGAGTAACAAATAATATTACGTGTTGTGTGTGAAAAACATCGCAAGATTGCATAAGTGTCTACATGTTATGACGATTTGAGATATGAGAAAATCTCTTTAACTCACACACAATCATAACCGCTTGATGGGGACTATCACCTTCGAGGTACATCTTATAACTCCCACATCTCCTAGAAGACACGCTTGCAATCATATATAAAGCATTTTGATTCTTTTTGCTTTTTATTTTTCTTTGCATATTTTCGTTTGTTAAGCATATCATGCATGGGCATATAAGAGAGAGAAAAAAAATACCCAATGATGTTAAGCTTTTGACATTGCACTTTTGCTATGCCGAAGCATACAAATGTCATTTCATAATTGGTGGGCAACAATGGTGAGATGGTTATTTATGCCTTTCTCTTAGGATTTTATAGTCCTACCTGTCAAAAAGAGTAATACGAGTGTTAAGTACAAGAGATTACTTAATTTTACTCATCACAAATACGAGCCACAAAGCTCACTTGCTTAGTTGTGCATAGAGATGTTCATCTAAGCTATAAAAGATACAAAATTTAGAAAACTTTGTTTCAATAGCCATCCAAGGTACACAAGTACAAATTTACACAAAAACACACTGTTTTTGTATTTTTCTAATTTTTCTAATTTTTTTTTTATTTTTATGAAAAACAAAATAAAGAAAAACTGAAAATAAACAAATAAAACATGTTAAACAAAGCAAAGTATAAAACTAGACCAACTCAAAACAAGAAAGCAAAACACACAAGTAATGCATACTCAAAAAACAAGAAAGGGAGAGAGAGAAAAAGTGACTAAATCACTTAGAGCCTTTTTCCTTCCACACCTTGGAAGAACTTTTCCGTTTGATGAACCCTTGATCCGGCAGTGAGGGAGAAGAATTGAAACCGTTCAAGTTTAAAAGGAACATGAGAGCTTTGAGTAGAACTCCAAGAGGAGCAAAAGAGGATGGAAACTAATTCTGGTTTCCCAATGAGATCATATTGTTGCTCTGTTGAGTGGCTAACTACTTTTAGCAATTTGGTCAAGTATGTCCAGTTGCTCCACAGTGATGGCAGAGATGCTGCTTCTTTTGTTTAGACTTTTGAGTATTACCCTTCTTAGCCCTAGGGTTTTTAGTCTCTTTCTTATCAAGTTTAGGGGGTGCTTCTAAGATAAATTTACCCTTATCTATGTTCTCACTAGCTAAAGCAGTTTTAACATCATTGTTCTCAGATTCAACATTATTAGCAAGTGAAACAAAAATAGTAGTACTAGTAGAAATAATACTAGGATAAGAGAAATCATACCCTAAATCGGTTCGATCAAAAGCAGATTTCTGAAAGCTGAGTATCTCGTCAAGCTTTACACTTGAAGTCCTTTCCAACTGAGCTCTGACTTGGAACATCTCTGCCTCAAGCTTCTTAGTCTTCTCAGCCAAGAAATTGTTCTCAAATCTCAATGCTCCAATGGTCTGATTGGCTTCATCAAACTTCGTGGAGGTTTCTTCTCATTCAAGCTCCACATCACTGAGCTTCTTGGTGGCCAACCTATACAACTTCTCATGCTTTTCCGAGACCTTGTATAATTTTGCATAGGTTGTGTAGATGTCATCCTGTTCATCCATCTTTTCAAACTTGGACTCCACCAAGTCCTCTTCTTCATCCATATCTTCAACAATCCTCTTAGTAGAATTTACAGTGGCAGTAAAGGCATTTAGGATTCCATCATCCTTATTGTCCAAATCATCCTTAGGTTCTGTGTCACTCAAGGTAGCGACAAGGGCCTTACTTTTCCCAACGGTCTTGAGATAAGTTGGGCACTCTTGTTTCATGTGTCTGAAGCCTTGACACCCAAAACACTTTGGTCTTGAGGGAACAGTGTATTGACCGCCATTCCTAGCATCCTTCTTCTCTTTGTCTTGGCTCTTGAACTGAGATGAACTGGATTATTTGCAGTCTTTGTCAAATCCTTTAGCATTGGCATTCTTCATAAACTTTTTGAATTTCCTTGTAATGTAGGATTTCATTTTAAAATCTTCATCGTTTGAAGACTCATTTGTGTCACTGCTCTTGTCCTTCAATGCCATGCTCTTTCCCTTACTCGATTTCCCAATCCTTGTCAAACCCAACTCATAGGTCTACAGATTGCCAACTAGTTCTGTCAAAGGAATTTTGTCAATATCTTGTGATTCCTCAATTATGGAGATCTTGGCATGAAATCTCTTGGGTAGAGATCTAAGCACCTTTCTAACAATCTTGGGTTCAGGAATGGTTTCCCCAAGATTAAAAGCTGAGTTCACTATGTCTTTAAGCTTGGCATAGAACTCATCGAACGGCTCATCCTTCTCCATCTTGATCTCTTCAAAACTTGTAGTAAGTCTTTGAAGCTTCGAATCCTTGACAGCCTTGGTTCCTTCATAGGTTGTCTGGAGGATGGTCCATGCTTCCTTGCCAGTTTCGGTAGAGGATATCTTCTTAAACTCCTCATTCGTGACCGCACTGAATAAAGCATTCAATGCCCTGCTGTTGAAGTTAGCCGCCTTGATCTTAGCATCATCCCAATCAGCCGGCACTTCCTTTGGCTTGGTCTAGCCTATCTCCACAGCTTGCCACACTTTTTCATCTAATGACTGCAAGAAAACTCACATGCGTACTTTTCAGTATGCATAGTTAATGCCATCAAATAAAGGAGGTATAATCAACGATTGTCCTCTATCCATGATAATAGGGGTCAATGGATCACACAGCAAAGATTAACCCTAATCAAAGTGTGTCTGCTCTGATACCACTTGATAGGCCAAGAATGTTTGTGATGAATTAACCAATTAATTAGCCAAGTTAATTAATTAATTCAATTATACGTGTGGTAGCACAAACAAATTACCAACTAAGATAATATGCAGCGGAAAATAAAGTTGACACGGTGATTTGTTTACGAATGAGGAAAACCTCCAAGGCAAAAACCTCACCGGGTGATTTTAAGGCCATCACTCTCGAGAATACACTATTATCATAACAAGCGGTTACAAGTAAATGAATCTTAATATCTTATACCAACCTACAGTTGAACCCTTACCCCAATACCCAATTGGACTTGTTCTATAGTGACAATCTATCATTTTCAATGCGCGAATCCCAGTACATGATCGATGCATGGATCCAAGTACGTGACTAACCACCAACTTGAGAAGGATGTTGGCTATAAAGTTCTTCAGTTCATCAACACGATGATGAAGATCACGAAACTCCTTGGTTACAAAACCCTACGGCGTACAAATGCAACAGCATCTTCAAGAGAAAGATGAACTAAGGCATATGCCTCCGGTTACAATATATTTGTGAAAAACTTTTGCATTAAATTGCATTAGCTGTGACGGCCCTTAAAATAATCCTTATATATGTTTAGGGTTATGAGAAAAGAAAGCCTAAACAAATATACACGGATTGGTGTGAAATCAGATCTAAAAAGCTTATTTTCATAAATCTTGATAGATAGGTTATCTATCGAGCAGCTATCGAGTATCGGGCTGAAAATCCCTTTTAAGACTCGATAGATGCTATCTGTCGAGCTAGCTGTCAAGCTTTAAAATCCAGTACTTCTTCACTTGTTTCTTGGACAAATTTGCATGGCTTTAACATTTGGACTTGAACTCTTGTTCCATGAAGTATTAAACACATCCCAGATCTACCCAATTACAAGTAAAGTGCGTTTTGTCATAGGATTAATCAATTCTAAATGACATATGTTCCTAACATGATTCACATATGTCCTAACAATATTTGTGTGGGTACTTGTTATTTTTTTTTTTCAATAATTAACCGTGCTTCTGGACTTATCATGCAGGTTAATGGATCAAGTTGGGTTGTTCCCACAGGATGCAGAGACGGGAGGGTTTCATTGGTATCTGATGCTGAGAATTTACCAGCATTCAACGACTCCATCGATGTGCAAAAGCAAAAGTTTTCTGCTTTGGGTCTTAATACTCAAGATCTTGTGGCCCTCGTTGGTAATTTAACTTAATTTTCTTTAACTCAAGCTGGCAAGGTCTTGTAAAAAAAGTGAGGAAGAGAAGCGCTACTAAACAATGAAACTATGATTATTGTTGGTAATGACTAATGAGACAGTAATCAACAAGTTGAATTAGAAAAAGAAAATAACACACAGAAAAAAGGTAATGCTAGAGATAGGTTACTAATATACACACAAAAAAATAAATAAATAAACAAATTCATTTTATTGAAATGACACTTATCGTATTTTATCATGTTAGCATGTAATCTTTTAGCAGTAATTTTTTTTTTTTTCCAAAAGTCTCGACAATTTCACACTTCTAACCATTACAGTTAGATCCGAGAGAAGTATTGTTTAGCAAGGAGTAGCTAACAAACTATACATGGGCTTTAGCTGCATGGGACTGGTCTAGTAACACAAATCTCTTAGTTTTTGTGTCTTAAAGAAGAAAGGCAAAAATTTCTCTTTTGAGATTGTGGCCCATGGTGGAGCACTTTCTCACTTAATTAGTGAGATGAGTATTAAATTATATATTTTCCTTTTTTTTGGGAGAGGGGTTTGGATTGATTGTGAACAAAATATATTACATTGAGCATAAATATAGGCCATAATTTAATTAAGACAATAATCAATTATTGCAAAAGAAAACAAATATGAGACACACACATAAGACCCTTGATGAGCAAGGCGATCTTGCTATATAGCCTTTTTAATTTTACACTATGGACCCTCTTTTTTTTATTTTTATTTTATTTTTTATTTATATATATATATATATAAAAGATAGAAATTCTATTTTAGCGTAATTTAAGTGTATATATATGTGAAGTTTACTCCTAGAGACTTGAATTCTGACCCTTGCCTCCCACACCCCACAAGCACTTATACTTGTGAAGTGACCACCGCACCAAGGGTGTGCAGTAATCACACTACGAACCCTTATTACAAAGGTTTTTTTTTTTTGTTTTTTTTTTTGTTTCATCAAATACTTTTACATAACCAAAGGTAACATTTTTTTCCCTTTCTAATAGGAGGACACACCATAGGAACTTCAGCTTGCTAGTCCTTCCAATACAGAATGTACAATTTCACTAAAGTAAGAAATGGTGCTATCGACCCATCCATCAACCCTGCATTTCTTCCTCAACTCCGAGCACTCTGCCCACAATATGGAGATGTTTCAAAGCGAGTTGCACTGGACACATATAGCCCTAATAGGTTTGATACCTCTTATTTTAGAAATATGAGAATTGGGCAAGGGATTCTTGAGTCTGATCAAATGTTGTGGAATGATGCTTCAACAAAAGCCATTGTCCAACACTTGTTGCTTGGATTGAATTTCAAAGTGGAATTTGGGAATTCCATGGTTAAAATGAGTAACATTGGTGTGAAGATAGGCAATGCTGGTGAGATTCGCCAAGTGTGTTCCAAAATTAATTGATGATATAATTCCATAAGATTAACTCACTTGGTGGTATTGTGTGTGTGTGTGATGGGCTCAATCAAACGAGTGAGTGACAATTCAATATGAAAGTAGGTGTGAAATTTTGCCTACAAAAGTATTGTAACTTATAAAGTACCCTTACCTCTAAAATTAAAAGGAGAGGGATCGAAAAAGAGTATTGCAACTTATAAAGTACCCTTACCTCCAAAATTAAATGGAAAGAAAATACATGAAGTGTGAAGAAGAGATTGATAAAGAGGCATCCTATTTGACCCACTACTTGTGGTGGAATGCTGGCTTTAAAGTCGAGATATTTTGTACTAGACTTGTTGTGGCTAGTTAATATTATTGTAAGCACTGAATTTTAAGTTTGGAAATCAAATAATCGAAATAGTTTCATAAATGAATATTTGTATTGATGAATGAGTAGGCACAATTTTTTGAAATTAAATACCATTACAACATAATACTCCTCCGATTCGATCTCTTTGAATAAATCTTTGATTTAAGTATAATCTCAATTCAAACACTAGATGCTCCTTAATTTTATTGGGAAACAGATCGAGAGATCTTTGAAAAGAAATTACGATGAATTTCTAACTATATGTTTTTAAGAAATCCTTCGTTCTTCATGTTCTTCTTGTGTTCTTTGTCTTCAAAGATTGTAATGGAAGTTCTTCAAGACTTTAGGCTTGAATCCATATATTTTCATTAACTTGCAATCTCTTGAAGTTTTCTAAAATTTTGAATTTGATTCTAGTGCACTTTTAGATCTAGGAGGATGCCTTGAATGATTTATATTTGAAGGTTGAAGTTCTTGAAGTCTTTAAAGCTTGATTCCTACAGAGTTTTGAAACTTCTAAATGTGGTCTCACAAGATTGAGGAGGAACTCTATTTACAAGAGTCTTGGGAAGTTGTGATGACACATGATTCGCTATCATTGATGACATGTGTCATAATTTAACGTCTTGTTCTTCGAGGGACAGATGACATAATTTAATTAGCCAAAGTATCTTAATTTAAAATATCACATGGCAGCATTTAATTAGACCACTAATGTCACTTAAATTAATATATTAACATATGTTGATGTGCGATTGGCTCTTGGGTATTCTTTATAATTCTTATTCAATAACAATTGAAATATTTTTATCGGTCTCTGAATAATTAATGACAGTAGAATCCACTAAGTATATATCACTTGGCATCTTGTAATTGGCCGCTTTGAACATACTACGTAGAGTTGACGGTACAATGTGACCATTTGTGATTGGTTGGAATTTTCCAATCTTTACAATGCCTCAATGGAGAAAAAAAAAAAGATGTATCCTATTGTCTCAATGCCTCAATGGAAGAAATGCTTTAAAATATATATGATTAAAGTAAAGTTACAAATAAAATATATTTTACAATAAATTTAAGAACTATTGATGAGTACAGCTGGTAGAATGTTTTTATTTTCTTATCATAGGATTTCAGAACTAATGATGAGTTGGTAAATTGCTTTGAATCTCATATATATAGATCTACTGGACTCTAGACTTATTATACTGGTTGAAAAGGAAAACTGTAGAAGCTAGGCTGTACGTACCTCTTAAAATTTCTCTATCACCTGTCTTTTTCGTATATAACAGACCTCTGTCATCCTCCTCAAAACAATGCTTCCTAAAAGTTCCTACCACGCTATATAATACGCCAACAACAACTTTTGACTATTTCACTATAATGCATGAGTGGCTCAAGACTCAAGTGCAATCTATGGCGACCTGATTGATATCTTTCCCTGCTGTATGTATAATCGACGAGAATAATATCCAAAATGAGAGAGTCGATGTCAACTAAATCATGTGGCCATTTTGCGTAATCACTACACGCCGTATAGCAAGGGTTGTCTTTTACTCCAATAATAAGTATTGAGAGACAAAATTAGAGTTTCATAATGTTTTGTATCAGGTGACCTAATGAAATTGATAAAAATGATGTTAATAGTATGTACGTGTAAAAAGTATATTACTTTAATCACAATATAATTATTATAAAAAAATAAAATAAATAATAACAATAATAATAAGAGTATTAATTTTTGTCCTTAACATTCGTCTTTTGAAATTCAAGATCTTGTTATTTCCTGAATAATTCTTAGCTATATTCTTAGAGCATAAAAAATAATACATTCTCCTTTTATATTTATAGTGAGGTCCAACATGATTATAAGAGGAGGAAGTACAATTTTATCCAGAATACCTAAGAATTTTCCGTTATTTCCTGAATTATTTGAATGAACGAACGTAAAGTACTGAACTTACTGACATGAATGTCTCAATGTCCTAAAAAGTTAGGACTCTTTAACTTTACAAGTAAAGCATGTGATAGCTGCACCTATATACAACTCTGCCTAAAAAATGTGCAAAGTCTCACTAGAAGTCAAAAATTATTCTACTTAAAATAATCGAATAAGTAATATAGTTCATCAATGGTCATTCTACAATAATAATCAACGGCTTAAAAAAAAACTCCTAACAAGACCCATGTGCAACTGGAAGAAAAATTCATAATATTCCAAAACTAAAATCAATAGTCAGTAGTCACTGAAACACCATTCTTTTTTTAGCCACAAAAAGAAAAAAAGAAAAAGAAAAAAAGAAACACCATTCTATTACATTTAATTACTAATGCAAATCCTAAAGCTTTTCATGCACCACCTCTGACTCTGAGTGAACAAAATACATCTAATCCTGAAATTCTTTTATTTTATTGTTTTTAAAAGCAATCCTGAAAATCTAAAACAAAAGAGAAAAGTAGGGAGCCCAACGGTTCAGTAATAATGATAAAGGTTGAGGCTCTTGATCTCTCTTTGTAATTCTGTTGGTGATTTGTGAATAAAAATTTCCAGTTCATCAAAAAAAAAAAAAAAAGTAATAATAACCAAATGACCTAAACTAGCTAAACAAACCATTAAAAAAAATAAATAAATAACATACAAATATTCGTAGGCTTGGAAAAAATCATTTTAGTTCATTTTGAACTACTGCTTACATGATTGAAAGTAGTTAACAATAATATCAAATATTCATCAGATTTTGAAAGAAATACTTACAGCTTTGAAATATTATATATATCCATAGACAGAGGTCAAAGTATATGATACTATAGTGATTCAATTTCGAAAACATAATAAATCAATCGTCATTTATATCTAGGTTATAAATGACAATATCTCAGTTGGCATTGAGTTTTATTTATGAGTCCAAAGTCCAAACCAATAGGTGCTTTGATAAAGATGTGTCCTATACTCCTATATATGATGGAATGTTTTTACTCTATAAAATTTTTCTCGCAACTAAATTGCATGAATTTCCTCCAACTCATTATGTGACACTCATAAAATTATACACGTGTATTAAATTACATAATTTATGAAATTATTTAAACAAATTACATAATTATTATGTAAATCGTATGTCTAAAAACTACACATAAGTAGTTTATAAAATTGTCACCTAATAGGTTGCTAACTAAGAGAAAGGCTTGGATCTACTGCATCTTGTGCACTGAACCCAATAGAATATTGAAACGTGAAAATATATTCCTAAACATATGATAATATCTTATCGGGTTTAGTGCACAGAACACTAAACCCAAGCCAAAGCCATTGACTATATCCACTATAGAATGCTTGCTACCACGCTATAAGCCAACAACTAACTTTGACTAATTGACAAACAATATATGATAGATGGTACGTACAAATGGGTGGCTAAGTGAAATATATCGAGTAAGGGGTTCATAGATATATGGCGACGTATATATCTTTATTCCTTGCTAAAAATTTATGAGAGAACATTCAAAATAAGTGTCAAGTCAACTAGTCAAGTGTCATTTTGCATAAAGCAATCCGGATAGGGTTGTCTTTTTCCAAATCAAGATCTTGTTGCTTCTTGAATTATTTGTGTTTGTTCGTTTAGACCCCTTAAACCAGATTGTTTAACCTAACATATTAACCAAGTGATTACTTAGATTAATTATATTCAGATTTAGGTTAAACACAAATAAATCATATCATGCAAAGTAACGGAAAATAAATAACACCACGATATAATGACCTAGGAAAATCAATGAAACAAATCGTTTCAAAGTTAAAACCTGGAGAGGATTTGACCTAGCTATCCTCAAGGTAAACCAAATCCACTATAAGAGAATTGAATTTTTTACAATCAGATTTAACTCTAAATCTATTGCTACCTCTAGTAGTAACTTACTGACACGACCACGTGCAAGCTCTGAATCCACGGGCTCCTTCTCTTCTTGGATTTACAGCAACACAAACCTCTTTGCTTGTGACTTTGAGATCCCACTCAAAGGTTTCAGCAACACAAACTCTCAAGTTTGTAACTCCAAGACCACCCTTGAAGGTTTAGATCATTAGCAGTTGTTGATCTTGTTGCAGCAACTTCAGATCTACCAGATCTAATGATATGAGAATGATTTCCGGTAGTAACTTTGAAAGAGGAAGGCACAATACCTTTTAAATCTCACAAGAGCACCTCCAAAGTCTCTCAAAAAGCTCTGAAAACATAGTTAGGGTTTTCCTTTATATACTAGAAATGTTTCACTTGAAACCTAAAACATTTAAGTAGAGTTTGGGCTAAAATAAAATTCTACAAAAATTTCATGTCTACGATTTTCAATCAGTCGAATCTAATTTTCGATCGGTCGGATTTCACTGAATTTGAATTCTTTGATTTTCGATCGGTTGGATCACATTTTCGATTGGTCGGATTTCATTGAATTTGAATTCTCCTTTCTGCAGCTTGAATGTTCTTATGTTCTGACTTGTAACACCTTGAGCATTGTCTAATAAACTCTATAGACTCTAAGATCTATACTTAGACAAGTGTGTGCTCACAGTTTGCCAATCGTTCTAAACTTTTAGAACCTAACAATTTGAACCAGTCAATAATTTATTGACAAAATATGTTTCTTTCTCTCCTTATTTTTTTAAATATAAAAATTTAATAATTACGATGATTTTAATAAGTATTATTTTATTATATTTATATGTGGAACTATTCGGTCTACCGTATATGATGTAGAAAGATTTTATTAAAGGGTGTAAATATATGGGGTTGTGATCCTTATAGAATTTAATCTAAATTAAAATTATATACTAGAATGATGATGTGGAAATGTGAGCTTGCAAACATTTATGTAAAAATATTAGAAGAAGTCAATATAAAAATTAAATATTTGGATTTTATATATATTATAGACAAGTGGGAAGATGTAACAAAAAAAAAAAAAATCACATTTCTTTATTACACAACTATTAAAATGCTGCAAATGGAAATTGTGTCATTGGTAAGCCCATATAAAAATCATGTTACTAATTGCAACTTATAATTTAATCATTGTTAAAATATTATGATTTTTTTTTTTATTAGTATTACTAACATGTAACCCATGCAAACGCATGGATGCATTTAAAACTAAACACAATTTTTATTATAAAAATATAAATAATTAGTCAAATTATTTTTAAAAATAGTATGTAACACATGCATACATATAGATACATTTAAAATTAAACACAATTTTTATCTTAAAAATGTATATAATTAGTCAATTTTTTTTTTTTTTTAGAAAGTAAACGTAATTAGTCACATATTAAAATTCTTACCTAAATTTAATACTACTTATGATCATTTTTTTTCTTATTTTTAATAAGATAAAACGTGTGGTGATGTTTATTATGTGGTGATTTTTATTGAGTATAAGTGATTGGTTTTTTTTTTTAATTTTATAGTTCATTAATATTAAATTCTTAGTATTTTGCACTCATTAACTCACTTGACACAAAAATTAAAAAAAATTTAAGTGGATAATTATGGTGTGGTCTCCAAATAAATTTAGACATATGGCTCAAAATTTTATTATAATTTCAAATTCTACTTGAACTTTCTCTAAGTTTTACTTATTAATATATATGTCGAACCGTGAGTTGTGCCATTCCACCTCAAAACCAATTGGTAATGAGGAAAGCACATTTAAATCTTTTATGACATTCGACATCACACTACGCGGGCCTATTTCTCAAAACCAATTAGTGATGAGGAAAGAACATTCAAATCTTTTATGGCATTCGACATCACACCACGCGGGCCTGTTTTTAGAGTGGTTGTAGGGAGTCAAATTGTGGTCCCCCAACAATATATATATTTGAATTTATGGAATCAACTTTAGTGTTGTTACTAACATTTTTAACATGGCAAACCAGGTGTACACTCGATGTTTCATGTCTATTTGTTTTATACTAAGTGTCCGTTTGGTTGGGAGGATGAAAAAGTGAGAGAATAGAAAATGGAGGGAGGATGGAAAAGTGGGAGGATAGAAAAGTTTTTAGTTTTCCTCATTTGTGTTTGGTTGAGAGGGTGGAAAAGTGAATGGATGGAAAACTTTTTGGTTTAGTTGAAAATAAAGTTTATATAAATTTACCATCATGTCCCTCTTAAATAAAGCAAAAAATAATACATTATACTTTTTTTTTAAATTGTGTATAGATGAAAGTGGACATTTCAAGAAATAGCATAAGAAATCATTCAAAAGTGTTTTCTTAAAAAAATAATAAAAATTAAAATTAAGAAAAAAAAAAAGAAAAAAAAGAAGAAGAACCCACCACCTGACAAAACCAAAGAAAAAAAAAAAGCCAACGTTACAAAGGAAAAGTCAAAAGAAAAAGAAAAAAAGCCAGAAACATTAAAAAGAGGTGGGGGCAGTTTTGTTCAAATATTTTTCCCACTTTTTACTCCAATTTTCTCTCCAATTTGGAGAGATTGTATTTTGAAGAGGGAGGAGAGAAAACTTGTGGGCCCCACCACTTTTCTCTCCCCCACCCCCTCCCCCTCTTAACCAAACAGTGAAAAATGCCATTTTTCACCCTATTTTCTTCTCCCTATTTTCCATCCTCCCTGTTTTCACCCAACCAAACATACCCTAATAGATGAGATTGAAAAGAGGAGGCTATGTATACACACTTTTCAAAACTTACTATAATAGTATATTGTGATCAAAACAATGGCACCTCTGCTAAGATAGTCTACTAAGATAGTCACTATGAAACTTAAATTATAAAAAAAATTTAATAAAAAAAGAATATATATATATATATATATATCAAGACCACTTAAAAAATACGCAAATTAATAAAATTAATTTAGTTTAGTATATAATTTTTTTTCAAATTCAAGGTGTTAGTTTGAACACCTTGACTATAATATAGAGCCGCCACTAGCTGGATCGAAGCATGTAAAAAAAATATAATTATGAACATAATGTTAGAGCTATTTGTAATTTACAAAACTCAAAAAGTTGTGAAAAGTTTTTTTTTTTTTGCCAAGTGTATATCAATAATGATGGGATAGTAAAAAAATTACAACTCATATTCGTCCATATGGATCGTCCGTGATCTTGAGCCAATTATTCTTGTTGGTCATCTGAGCAGTGGGCTCGTCCATGGGCAAGGCACATGGAAGACTTACCCAGCGACAGAGCAGTAGCATCGTCCATGTACATAACACATGGACGATTCACACAAGTCTGAACAGTAGGGTCGTCCATGGAAAAAGTACATGGACGACTCACATAACACCGTCAGAAAACCAAGTCTTCCATGGACGACCACATGACACTCAGAAACTCTCAGTACGAAAGATTCGAATCTTAAAACCTTGTAACAGTTACTCAACCCGAATTCATCGCCATGGATTCCTCTTAAGTACATAACTTCCATCAACGGTTGTAACTCCTATAGCCGTTGGGGAAGTTATGTCTGAACTCAAGAGAATTTCCTCAAATCTTGGGGAAGTTACCAAGCCAATAACCGCTCCAAGGTCCTCTATATAAAGGACCAGTCTGAATCAAAATGAGGCAAGTATTCTGAGATTTCTCTTTCTAAAAGTTAAAAACTCTTTTCTAGGAAGAAACTAACTTAGCTATCGGAGGGTGTTTGGCCGGTCTACACCGGTCCCCTTTGATCGTGTATTCATCTTTGTAGGCCTTCGCAACCACCAGTAGCCCACCGAAGCCGAAGCATTCAGCCTACTGATTCCGTGCAGCATCAGTTGGCGCCGTCTGTGGGAAGGAAGAAAATTCAAGTTTTTGCATTTCTATCCTTTTCCGACCAAAGGCTGTATGGTTCGGACAAGATCAAGGGCTACTAGCCCAGGCCATCAAGAAAGTAGGGATGCTTCTAGCAATCCCCATCGAGATCGCCAATCAGCGCCTGTCGCACAACCGCCTTCCATCCAACATATGCAATCCATGGCAGCCGCCGTGGCGGAGTTAACTCGTCAAAACCAACAGTTGACTAGGGAGATCAATCTGAGGCAGCATCGTGAAGGATATGCTGAAGGACAAGCCCAGAGTCAAGAAGATAGGGGGGGAAACGCCGAGCCCGAAAGTCAATCAAGGGGCACCACTTCGCGAAGGGTGCCACACTTGGAGAAGGAGGTGGATCAGATGAGAAAGGTGATGAACGAGATGAGGGAAAGCATAAGAAGGGCAAATCCCGTAGAAGATTTGGTTCATCGAACAGATTCCCCTTTCACGGCTTCCATCAATGGTCATCCTTTGCCCTCAAAGTTTAAAATGCCTTCCTTGGATTCGTATGACGGGACGCGTGATCCTTTTGATCATATCGCTACCTTCAAGACTACAATGCATCTCCAAGGGGTTCCAGACGAAATTATGTGCAGAGCCTTCCCTACCACCCTTAAGGGCCTAGCGCGAGTGTGGTTCAGCAAGATACCTCCAAGCACAGTCAGTTCTTTTGAAGAGTTAAGTAAGTTGTTTGTCAATAACTTCATTGGAGGGCAAAGACAAAAACGTTCTTCGTCCAGCCTGTTGACTATAGAACAAGGGGAGAATGAAAGCCTGCGCTCCTTCATCTCTCGTTTTAACAGGGAAGCACTGATCGTGGACGAGGTTGATGACAAGCTACTCTTGGCGGCCTTCCACAATGGGGTTAACTCAGACCTATTCATCCACAAGCTTTATGAGAAAGAACCTCAATCCATGGCTGAACTCGTCCATTCAGCCCAAAACTTTATGAATGCAGAAGACTCAATCATAGCTAAGAAGAGGAAGAGAGCTGAAAGGATGGAAGCAAACCAGGTGCGACACTCTGACCACGGTCCTCGTCCAAAGAAGGGGCGGACGGAAGATAGAAGGGACAGAGATAACAAGAAGCAAGGCCCCCCAGTCAGGAATCAGAGTTATACATCCTTAAACGCCCCTCTCGATCAAGTGCTCATGCAGATCAAGGATGATCCTTCCTTGAAATGGCCAGAGAAGATGAAAGGAGATCCTAACAAGCGCAATAAGAATAAATACTGTTGCTTCCATAGAGATCATGGCCATGACACGGACGAGTGTTACGACTTGAAGCAGCAGATTGAGAATCTTATTAGACAAGGAAAGTTAAGACATTTCGTTGGAAGAGATAAAAAAGATGAGAAGTTGAAGGGAAAGATGGAAGAATCATCACGGCCTCCGCTTGGAGAAATAAGGGTTATCATAGGAGGGACTTCAGCAGGACAGTCTTCCAAATCAAGAAAAACTTATCTCAAGGTGGTGCAAAACGTCCAACTCTCTGGACGATCACCAAGGACGAGAGGGACCGACGAATCTACTATCTCATTCACCGACGAAGAAGCTGAAAGGATCCATCACCCGCATGACGATGCCATTGTTATAACTTTAATTATCGCAGATTATACAACCAGGAGAGTGTTGGTGGATAATGGAAGTTCAGCAGATATATTGTACTACCCCGCCTTCCAACAGATGAGGCTTGGACGAGATCAACTTCGTCCAGTATGTTCACCATTGATAGGGTTTGGAGGAATGAAGGTGCAACCTGTTGGCACCATTACGCTACCTGTAGTGGTGGGATCATACCCCCAGCAGATAACCAAGGAAGTCAATTTCCTCGTGGTGGATTGTTCGTCCTCGTACAATGCTATTATTGGAAGACCGACTCTGAACAGTTGGAAGGCAGTAACGTCTACCTACCACTTATCGGTTAAGTTTCCTACGGAGTGTGGGATAGGACAAGTACAAGGAGATCAGTTGGCGGCTAGGGAAAGCTATTTAGCCATGATGGCTTTGGACGAGCAGGTTCAGACAATGAGTATTGAGGAGAGAAGGTTTGTTGCGGAGCCCACGGAAGTATTGGAAGATGTTCTTTTGCAAGAAGATGATTTGGAAAAATTCACCAGAATTGGAACAAGTATGAGGGAGAAGACAAAAAAAGACCTCGTCCAATTCCTGAGGGAGAGTATTGATGTTTTTGCATGGAGTCACGATGATATGCCAGGAATCGATCCAAGTGTAATTACTCATCGATTGAATGTATACCCCTCATCTAAGCCTGTTCGTCAGAAAAAGAGGGTGTTTGCTCATGAACGAGACAAGGCTATCAAGGAAGAGGTTCAAAAATTGACCACAGCAGAGTTTATCCGAGAAGTCTATTACCCGGATTGGTTGGCCAACGTGGTGATGGTGAAGAAGGCAAATGGAAAGTGGAGGATGTGCGTAGACTTCACTGACTTAAACAAGGCTTGCCCTAAGGATAGCTATCCTTTACCACGCATCGACCAACTGGTGGATTCTACAGCTGGTCATCAGTTGTTGAGCTTCATGGACGCCTTCTCAGGATATAATCAGATAAAGATGGACGAGGCAGACCAAGAAAAAACCTCCTTCATTACCAGTCAGGGTCTATTTTGTTATAAGGTGATGCCCTTCGGTCTAAAAAACGCAGGGGCAACTTATCAAAGGTTGGTGAATCACATGTTCCGTCCACAAATAGGACGGAATGTGGAGGTGTACGTTGACGATATGCTTGTGAAGAGCCTAGACGAGGGAAGCCATTTGGACGATCTACAGGAAACCTTTGAGACACTTAGGCGATATAAGATGAAACTGAACCCAAGTAAATGTGCATTTGGGGTATCGTCAGGGAAGTTTCTTGGATTCATGGTTTCACAAAGAGGAATTGAAGCAAATCCAGACAAGATTCAAGCCATACTGAGCATGGAATCACCGAAGAACATCAAAGAAGTCCAATCCCTCACTGGGCGAGTTGCAGCTCTGAACAGGTTTGTTTCGAAAGCCACAGACAAATGTTTACCTTTCTTCAAAGTCCTCAGGAAGGCATTCGAATGGACGGACGAATGTCAAAAGGCCTTCCAAGATCTAAAGGAATATCTCACCTCGGCTCCATTGTTAAGTCCGTCCGTACAAGGAGAAGAACTGTATCTGTACTTAGCAGTGTCCCTACATGCCGTGAGTTCAGCGTTGATCAGGGAAGAAGATAAGGTGCAAAAGCCTGTGTATTACACAAGCCGAGCACTTAGAGGAGCAGAAGGAAGATACCCGCTGATAGAGAAGCTAGCTTTTGCACTAATAATAGCTTCTAGGAAGTTAAGACATTACTTCCAAGCTCATGTCATCAATGTCATGACGGACCATCCACTCAAAAAGGCGATGAACAAGATGGAAGCCGCAGGACGACTGATTCAATGGGCAGTCGAGCTTAGCGAATTTGACATTCGGTACCAACCGAGAAATGCAATAAAGGCCCAAGCCTTAGCAGATTTCATAGCAGAGTTTACTCCAAATTGTGAGGACTTAGGTGGAAGAGAAGATAATCAAAAATGGGTTATCCATGTAGATGGATCATCTACATTGCATGCTGGAGGTATAGGAGTTGTCCTAGAGTCACCAGAAGGAGACAGATTAAAGCACAAGGTTCGCTTGCAGTACCTAACAACTAACAATGAAGTGGAGTATGAAGCCCTTCTTAAGGGGTTGGAGTTGGCTAAATCTGTAGAAGCAGAATCAATACTCGTCTTGGGAGACTCCCAGCTAGTCATAGGCCAGGTAAATGGAACATACGAAGCCAAGGAAGACAGAATGAAGAGGTATTTAAAGAAGGTGCTGCGTCTTGCGAAGAAATTCAAAGAAGCAAATTTTGTTCAAATCCCAAGGGAAAAGAATATGGAAGCTGATACTCTAGCGAAGGAAGCCTCCGCGAATGAAGCAATGGACGAGTTCGATGAAATACAATACATGGCAAGCATAGACTTTCCAGAAATATTGCAGATAGGAGGTGAGGAAAATTGGATGACTCCAATAGTATCGTACCTGAAAGACGGAAGGCTCCCAGAGGGGAAGGACGAAGCTAGAAAGCTTAGAGTTAGATCAGCCAGGTACACCCTCCTGGACGAAGTGTTGTACAAAAGAGGCTTCTCCCAACCCTTCTTAAGGTGTTTGGCTCCGGACGAGGTGAACTACGTGTTGAGGGAGGTTCATGAAGGAGCATGCGGTAACCACTCAGGAGCTAGATCGCTCGTCCACAAGATCGTCCGTGCAGGATACTACTGGCCAACTATTCAAGCTGATGCTAAAGCATATGTCAAGGTATGTGATCAATGTCAACGTTTCAGTAACATTCCTAGACAACCATCAGAATATCTTACCCCAATGATGGCCCCTTGGCCTTTTGCACAATGGGGATTAGATATCTTGGGCCCCTTCCCAACCGGAATAAGGCAAATGAAGTTTTTAGTGGTGGGAATAGATTATTTCACTAAGTGGGTGGAAGCTGAACCCTTAGCAACTATTACACAACAGAATGTCAAGAACTTCGTTTGGAAGAACATTGTATGCAGGTTTGGGGTACTTAGGGTACTAGTGTCTGACAATGGACGGCAGTTTGACAACACACCTTTCAGGGATTTTTGTGAGCAATTGGGAATCAAGAATCATTACTCCTCACCCTCCCACCCACAAGCCAACGGACAAGCAGAAGTAACAAACCGATCCTTGTTGAAAATCATCAAGACTCGGCTTGAAGGGGCAAAAGGAGTATGGCCAGACGAATTACCAGGTGTTTTGTGGGCTTATAGAACAACAGTGAGAACCCCCACTGGGGAGACTCCTTTTAAACTAGCCTATGGAAGTGAAGCAGTTATTCCTGCAGAAATACACATGACCAACCACAGGGTGATGAAGTATCAAGAAGAGGAAAACGAAGAGCAGCTTCGTCTAAACCTCGATCTTATAGACGAGGTGAGGATGGAGGCGGAGCAGAGAACAGCAAGGTACAAAAATCTTATGGCAAAGCAACATGATGCCATGGTGAAACCCAGGCGTTTCAACATTGGGGATCTCGTCTTGAAAAGGGTTTCTTTGGCCACCAAAAACCCGGCCCACGGGAAGCTTGGACCAAATTGGGAAGGACCTTATAGGGTCATCAACTGCAAGAGGCAAGGATCCTACTACTTGGAAGCCCTGGACGGAAGGAAGTTAGAACACCCTTGGAATGTTGAACACCTAAGAAGATATTACCAATAGGGTGATCATGGACGAGTATATTCACGGACGAGCTTTTTAGACGTTTGAAATAATGCGTTGCATAGTGTTGTTTCTCATATTTGCTTACTACTACTACTGTGTTTCGTATGTACAAGTATTTAGTGTTGCTCATGGACGAAGTTATGTTGTATTAAGTATTTTTAATTCCCTAAAGGCACTAGCTCTCAAAGCATGTGCCATGCCTGTGGACGAATGTTTTGCATAGTTTGGATTTCCAAATATATAGTGTATTTTTAAATCTATATGTAATTGCATGGGAATCTTACGTTTGTTGTAAATTCATTCAGAAATGATCCACGAAAGGCAAACAGTCAAGGACGAATAAAATCCTTGGACGCAAGGATGTATCGTCCATAAGCTTTCCTTAAAGGATAAAGCAATGAAAATAAACCCAAGGCATGTCCGTCTAAAGCTTAAGACGAGATGAAACCCAGGGAATCGTCTAAACCATGGACGAATAAAATCCTTAGAAAAAGGATGTATCGTCCATAAACCCTCCTTAAAGGATAAAGGACGAACAAAATCCTTGGACGAAGGGAAGTTCGTCCATAAGCTCTCCTTGAAGAATAAAGTAATAAGAATAAACCAAGGTACGTTCGTCTAAAGCTTAAGATAAGATAGACCCTAAGGCGTCGTCTAAACTATGGACGAACGAAAAAAGCTGTGAGGACTCAAGCCCATAGGCGAATCCAACCAGCCTAACAATCCAATACAAGGACGAGTCTTTATTAAGGACAATTTAGTTAAGGACGAGTAAATGATCGTCCCAAATCGGTTGTCCAAATTCGGTGATGTAAGGGGAAATTCACCATATACTCAAGACGAGGTAAAATGATTTGACAGATGGACGATGTAAATAAAACTTGTACATAAAGGATTAAACATTCAAAGATTATAAACAACTGAAAATGGAAAACATCCATAGAGTTTAAAAAGGGTGGACGACCAACGTCCAAAACAACCCTTGAGTTACAATATGATTGTGTATAAGGCTCGTCCATAAGTTTAGACGAGATAATTGTACTACAATAAAGCCCAAAACAACGGGCACCTTGAATAAAGAAAAAATGAACTAAGGAAAATACAAAAATTACTTGGATAAACCACTGGGGGCATTGCCCCCAGACTTGGGATCGTCCTGGGTCACCTCGGTATTAGCGTCGTCCATGATGTTGACGTCCTCAGAACTCGTCTGCAGCAAGGAGCTCTCAGTAGCAAGTGGAAGCTTGAAAGAATCAAAGTTCAAGTCAGGAAATGTTTCCTTGGCATCAGCACGGAAGTCCTCATAGCCAGCTGCATAGTGACTGTCTAGACGATTCTTGTACTCGTCAGACTTTTTGAAGGCTGCTATGGCTTCCTCACGTGCTTTCTCCAAGGACGAGGCAAATCCAGAAACTTGTCCCTCAAGATGGACGATGCGAGTATCTTTTTCGATATTATCAGCTTTAAGTTCTTCCACCTCGTTCTTAAGCTTCGTCTCACTTGCTTGCAGACGATTGAAGTCTTCAGTCAACCTAAGTACCTCCCCCTTTTTCAACAGGACTTCATTGTTCAGCTCCTTAGCCTTGTCCTTGGCAGTCTTGGCCTCTGAAGCAAGCTCCTTAGCCTGACAAGTTGCTGTGTAGAATTTTGACATAGCCTGTGTATGGACGAGAGAAAGTTAGATATTTCATTCTGAAAACTTACTGAAAACAAACAAGGACGAATGAAACTTACCTTAAAAAGGTCATGGATACCAGAACGTTCAAACTCCCTCACTGACATATTGTAGCATTCATTGACTTCATTATCAGTGATTATTCCTTTGAACGTCCTCCATGCATGGTTCTCGTCCAACACTAGGTTAGAAGGACGCTCAGATGGCTCTGACGGATGAGGCTTGCGAGGAATCTTGTTTGGAGGGGGAGTAGGATCAGTCTGGACGGGATGAACTGTTTGGACGGGCTCTACATCAATTGGAGGGTCGTCCAGCTCCACCGTCGAAGGTGTGAATTTGGGAACCTTAGGAACAGAAGCCTTGACAGGTTTCTGCTTCTTAGGACCTCGACGACTTGGGAGGTCGTCCAAATCCACAGCACTGGATATGGATTTAGATTTTCTCTTCCCAGTCTGGACGAAAGATTTCTGGACGACTGGAGGTGCAGTAACATCCTCGTCCCCACTAGTAATATTCTTTTCTCTATTTTCTCTCATCGTAGCCATTCCTGCGACAAAAAAAAAAATTATTAATTAAAAAAAAAAAAAAAAAAAAAAAAAGAGAAAAAGGACGGACGATGCTTACTTCGACGAGTGGTCTCCTCGTGACCAAGATTCTCGGCAGTAGGTTCTGGCCTGAGTCCCCACGCAGCTAGACGACTGAGAGTCACTAAATCGTGAAAAGTCCTCCCAGGGAAGGCGCGTACTTGGTCAATTCGATCCAAGTAAAGTTTGTCCAAGCGTGGACGAACAATAGCTGCGTCAACAAAGAAAAAGGGTTAGACGACCAAAATTGGTAAAATATGTAAAGAAATAAAATAAAAATGGAAAAGAAACATACCCTCAGGACGAAGACGACCTAGAGGACTGGTAAAAGGTGGGAAGGGGGCATTCCCCACATCAACAGGGTCCCCAGCCCAATTTCCAGAAATAATAAAAAATTCATTTTTCCAAAGTCTGTCAGACGAGCTACGGCCCTTAATTAAACTATAGTAAGAGCCTCTAGACGAGAACTGGTAAAAACCAGCAGACTTCTTTATCTCAGAGGGCTTATAGCAGTAAAGGAACTCGTCCACTGTAATAGGACGGTTCCCTTCCAACGCCTCACGCCATAGCACTTGCATGGCAATTACTGTCCTCCATCCATTGGGGTTGAGCTGGTTAGGTCCAATACCCAACCTATGGAGAAGACCTCTACAAAAAGAATTTAGAGGAAACCTAAGGCCAGCTAAGAGGTAGGAAGTGTATATTCCTAAACCAGAGGAAGGAGAACAACACCATTCTCCGTCCATAGGTAGACGAGGATTGAACTCTTTAGGAATTTGGTACCTATCTACAAGGGTTTTTAGTTTGGCAGTATCTAAAATGGACGATACTTCAGGCATGCAACTGTAAATAATATCTTCCTCCTCCTCGTCTTGAGGAGGGCTAGGTGGCTGTCTGGACGAGCTAGCCCCAGATCCAGAAGCCTTCCTACGTTGTAATTCCTGGAATTCCTCCAAAGGAATACCAGGAACTCCAGACGAATAATGCTCGTCCGAAGAATTAGTACTAGCTGTACTACCTTCACCACTCTCATAACTACGCCCACTTCCAGAGGAAACGTCCTGATACTCGTCTATCTCCTTCTCTAAACTACCACTAGACGAAGACATAACTTAAATGAAGACAGATAAGACGAAAACCTAAGAAGGGAAAGAAAATACCTGAGAACTAGGAAGGAATGCTAGACGAGGCTTTTGGACGAGATGGCAGAAGGGAAATTATGAGAAATGTGAGGGGTAAGAGAGAGAATGCGCCTATTTATAGGGCCCAGAAATGGGGTCAACGAAGCGACGCCGACCATTCAGAAGAAGGCACGTGGCAGCTTCATCGAAAAACGCAATCGACATGATGGGTCAACCAATGAAGTCGTGACACGTGGCAAAAAATATATATATATTTTTCTCAGAACCACAAAGGTAAACAGTAAATCCTAATAATATCTTTGGACGACCATTGGACAAGGGGGCAACTGATGGGATAGTAAAAAAATTACAACTCATATTCGTCCATATGGATCGTCCGTGATCTTGAGCCAATTATTCTTGTTGGTCGTCTGAGCAGTGGGCTCGTCCATGGGCAAGGCACATGGAAGACTTACCCAGCGACAGAGCAGTAGCATCGTCCATGTACATAACACATGGACGATTCACACAAGTCTGAACAGTAGGGTCGTCCATGGAAAAAGTACATGGACGACTCACATAACACCGTCAGAAAACCAAGTCTTCCATGGACGAAGTCCATGGACGACCACATGACACTCAGAAACTCTCAGTACGAAAGATTCGAATCTTAAAACCTTGTAACAGTTACTCAACCCGAATTCATCGCCATGGATTCCTCTTAAGTACATAACTTCCATCAACGGTTGTAACTCCTATAGCCGTTGGGGAAGTTATGTCTGAACTCAAGAGAATTTCCTCAAATCTTGGGGAAGTTACCAAGCCAATAACCGCTCCAAGGTCCTCTATATAAAGGACCAGTCTGAATCAAAATGAGGCAAGTATTCTGAGATTTCTCTTTCTAAAAGTTAAAAACTCTTTTCTAGGAAGAAACTAACTTAGCCATCGGAGGGTGTTTGGCCGGTCTACACCGGTCCCCTTTGATCGTGTATTCATCTTTGTAGGCCTTCGCAACCACCAGTAGCCCACCGAAGCCGAAGCATTCAGCCTACTGATTCCGTGCAGCATCAAATAATATATATAACTGCATGAAAAAAGGATTAAAGAGCATATTCCAAATCAATCCTTAAGAAAATTATCAAAAGAGACTCCTAAACTATTTAGTGTTATTATTATTTTTTTAATAAAAAAATTCTCTCTCTCTCTCTCTCTCTCTCTCCAATCCCTGGAATTTTTTTCAACTATACGTGGAACATAGGTACTAATATTGATTGGAATAAAATAAAGGTTAAAAGAAAGAGGGTCAATAGCCTAGTTATTAGTTTCTGATCAATTATTAGTTACCTAGATTAGCTTACCTTATTTCGTATTTTGAGATTTAATATTTCTGTGTAAACCCGGTGTACGTGATAGTTATAACTTAAAGAACATTTAACGAGGCACTGCGTTTAGATTCGTTAACTATTCTTTTTTCTTCTTTTTTTGATACGAGATAAAATTTATACTCTAGCCTAATCTAAGTGTATATATGTGTGAAACTCCCTCTTGGAGACTTAAACTCCAGCCCTTACTCCGCACACCCTACAAGTACTTATACTTGTGAAGTGACCATCGCACCAAGGGTGCGTGGTGGTAGATTCGTTAACTATTCATACATTTGGTTGTCATTGGCAGATCAATGATACGTATTAGAGTATCATGGATGTTAGTAATGAGAGCAAAGAAAGAAGAACACATTGTTTTATGTGGAAAACTGATGAGTCCAATAAATTTCCTTCATCCAGGCGAGTCCACGCTAGACGAAGGGAAAAGCCATTTAAGCCACAATAAATAAAATGCCATTACACATCAACAATAAGTAGCACGGACGTTGAGGAGACACCAAATCTTCTCATTCAAACCATTCAGAGGCGTTACAAGAATGACATTGATACTGCCATTGAATGCCCCCAATGGCTAGAAAAGAAAGCCATATATATATAGGTAACACAAAACCCCAAGGGAGGTACATTTTTTTCTGTCTTTATTCTTATACTCACAACACAAATAGAGCCATTGGCCATTCTTTTCCTAGTCATCTGACTTTATCATCAGAGGCCCAGTGGTTGGCACCACACCTGTGACCTTTCCAGCTTGAATCTTTCTCTCTTGCAGGCATTTGGGCGATCCTGAGTCACTTTCCTTCTGGACGATCACCTCGACTGACGATTTGGGCATCATCATTTTGGCGCTGTCTGTGGAAAGTTTCTCAAACCTGAGTTTGAAAACGTAGCTCTAACCTCTGTGACGCCCAGATGGAATCCAACGCATCTCAAGATCCAGTAGCCTTGGCCCTACAAATCTAGGCACTCACAGCCAATGTGGAAGAACTAACCAGGCAGAATCAGGAGGTGAGGTTACAGCTGCAACAAGAGGAAAATTGCGATGTCAACAGGAATGAAGATGAAGAGAACAGCAATAGGAGAGATGGGTCAAGAAGGGCAAACCCATCAGACAGAGCTAGAAATGACCTCTTGAAGAGTATGCGGAAGGAAATGGACAAGCTCAAGAACGCGATGAAGGAGAAGATGGACAAGAACCTGGATGGGATGGTGAAAAGAACTGACTCTCCATTCACCCCTAGTGTCCTGGAGTGCCCCCTGCCGCTGAAGTTCCGTCTCCCCCAACTCGAGTTGTTCGATGGTTTGAGGGACCCTCTGGATCATATAACGACCTTCAAGATGACCTTAAGTTTACAGCAAACCCCCGATGAAATTCTATGCAGGTCTTTCCCGACCACCCTCAAGGGGGCCACGAGAGTATGGTTTAGCAAACTCACTCGTTCGTCCATTGACGACTTCAAGCAACTCAGCAACTCCTTTGTCTGCCATTTCGTTGGTGGTCAACGTCAAAAAAGACCAGCGGATCACCTCCTTACAATCAAGCAAGGAGAAGGGGAGTCATTGAGATCCTACGTAAAGAGATTTAACAGGGAAGTGCTGGAGGTAGACGAGGCGGAAGACAAAGTGCAACTGACTACGTTTAATGCTAGCTTGAAGTCGAAGGCTTTTGTGGTCGCCCTTGCAAAAAGTCCCCTTTAATCGATGGCAGAGATGTTGCTGAAGGCCCAAAAATATATGAACATTGAAGACGCTTTGGCTGCAATTGAACACGAGGGTCCACAGAAGGAAAGAAAAAGCACCCGAAATGAGCAAAGAGGTAGGAAGAGGGAGAGAAGCTCCCTTTCGTCTAGCCGAGACTCCGTCAAGAGGAGAGACGATAAGCTTTCAAGGACGGTAAAATTTACTCCCTTAGTTATGCCTGTTAACAAGATTTTGATGCAGATCAAAGACGACCATGCCCTTAAGTGGCCAAAACCGCTACACTCCTCGCCTAACATTTACGACAAGAAGAAATATTGTCGTTTCCAAAAAGATCATGGCCATTACACGGAGGATTGTAGGGATCTGAAAGAATAGATAGAAGAATTAATCCAAAAAGGAAAGTTACAAAAATTTGTGAGGAAGGATGGACCAGGTCAAGGAAAGCAAGTGGCACGAGCAAGATCAGACGAAAAACCCAAGAACGAAGATCATCCACAAGATCGCCCAAGGGACGTCATAGGAGAAATAAGGATGATCAATGGAGGACCTACCATTGGAGGATCGTTCATGTCCCTTAATAAGTCACATTAGAGACAAGTAAATAGTCCATACGATACACCCATCTAAACACCAAAGAAAGGAAAACTTAGATATGGTCTTTTCCGAAGAGGATGCCCGAGGAGTGAAATAGCCACAAGATGACCCCCTAATCATTATGCTTATGATAGAAGGCTTCAACACCAGACGAGTCTTGGTAGATAACGGGAGCTCAACAGACATCATTTACTTCTTTGCTTTTCAACAGCTAAAGGTAGACCCGAAGAAACTTTGTCCATTCGAATCTCCTCTCATCAGTTTCAGTGGAGACAAGGTGTACCCAAGAGGGATAGTAACATTAATGGTCACAGCTGGCTCATACCCTCTCCAGGTAACTAACCAACACAATTTCTTGGTAGTAGACTCCCCCTCGTCCTATAATGTCATCATAAAGAGGCCTACTCTCAATCGTTGGAAAGTAGCCATGTCTACCTATTGCCTGAAGGTGAAGTTCTCGACGGAACAGGGAGTTGGGGAGATAAAAATGGACCAGGTACTAGCTCAAGAGTGCTATCAGGCAGTGTTGGCCTTAAAGGAAAACCATACATGGATGATCAAGGAGAAGACACCGGAGGTCATGGAAGCTCTGGAAACAATCAAGTTGATGGAAGGGGAACCAACGAAGACAACCAAGTTAGGGACGAACCTGGATCCTTTGATGAAAGAAAAAATCATAAGTTTTTTAAAAAGCAACCTAGATGTGTTCGCATGGAGCCATAAGGATATGCCTAGCATACCAGCAAGTATCATTCAGCATCACCTAAAGGTGGATCCCGAAAGAAAACCAATCCAACAGAGAAGAAGGGTTTTCGACTTTGAATGGAACATGGCAATAATGGACGAAGTGGACAAATTACTTGTTGCTTACTTTATTAGGGAAGTATACTATCTAGAGTGGCTGGCCAATGTCATCATGGTCAAGAAAACGAATAGGAAATGGAGAATGTGCGTGGACTTCATAGATCTAAACGGTGCCTGCCCTAAAGATAGCTTCCTTTTGCCTGGGATCGACCAGCTCGTTGACTCAACAGCAGGGCATAAACTCCTCACCTTCATGGACACTTTCTCAGGGTACAACCAGATACAAATGGCTGGGGAAGATTAGGAGAAAACGGCTTTCATCACTAGCTAGGGACTTTATTGCTACAAGGTCATGCCCTTCGGGTTGAAGAACGCTGGGGCCATATACTAGAGGTTGGTGAACTAGATGTTCAACAAACAGATCGGCAGAAACGTAGAAGTGTATGTGGACGATATGCGCGTCAAGAGCAGGTATGGATGACCTTAAAGAGACCTTCAATACACTAAGGCAGTACGGTATGAAGTTGAACCAGACCAAATGCGCATTTGGAGTATCCTCAGGAAAATTCCTCAGCTTCATGGTATCACAATCCAGAGAAAGTGAAGGTCATCCTCGAGATGTCATCACCAAAGATGGTTAAGGAGGTACAGTCACTCACGTGAAGGATCGCGACCCTCAATAGGTTCGTCTCTAGAGCCACAGATAAATGTCTTCCTTCCTTCAAAACCTTGAAGCAGGTTTTCGTTTGGACGGATGAGTGTGAAGCAGCATTCCAAGAACTAAAGTGCTACTTGAGCAACCCTCCACTCCTGAGCCCATCAAAGGAAGGTGAGGACATGTTCCTGTACTTGGCAGTATCCACGACTATGGTGAGCGTAGCGTTAATTAGGGAAGAACAAAGAGTGCAGCGCCTGGTGTATTATGTCAGCCAGGCCTTCCAAGGGGTTGAGGCCAAATACCCACGTATGGAGAAGATCACATTTGCCCTGATAGTGGCCTCTTGGAAGCTTCGTCCATACTTTCAGGCGAACCTGATCATAGTAACGACGAACCAGCCCATCAAGAAAGAAATGAATAAACTCGAAGTCATAGAACGAATGATACAATGGGCCATCAAACTTAATTAATTTGACATTGAGTACAAACCTAGGGTGGCCATAAAAGCCCAAGCACTGGCAGACTTCATAGTAGAGTTTACCATGCCCGAAGATGGAGAAAACCAGGAAGAGACAATCCAATGGACGGATCATTGACACAAAAAAGGGGAGGAGTAGGCGTTGTCATCATTACTCCCGAGGGAAACACCTTGAAGTATGGAGTCTAGCTCCAATTCCCTGTGACCAATAATGAGGCTGAATACGAAGCCATATTAATAGTGCTAAGGGTCGCGAAGGCCCTGGGAGCCAAGATTGCGCTACTAAAAAGTGACTCAAAGCTCATCATAGGATAGATCAACGAAGAATTCAAAGCAAAGGAAAAGAGGATGCATAGGTACCTGAAGCAAATGAACCAACTGTTCAACGAATTTGATTGGGTAAGCTTTACTCAAGTCCCACGAGATCAGAATTTGGCAGCCGACGAAGTGGCCAGATTTGCGTCATCAAAAAGCAAGACAGGCTCGACTGATCTAAAATTGGAGGCACAAAAGTCTCCTAGTATTGAAGAATTTTAGACCTTCCCAATACAGAATCGTGTTGGTTGGACGAGCCCAATTATGTCCTACCTTAGGGACGGATAATTGCCACCTAATCCAGACGAAGCTAGGAAGATCAGAAAATGAGTTACAGATTTACTATGTTGAATGACGAACTTTACAAAAGGGGGTTCTCACAACCCAACTTGAGGTGTGTTAAAGAGGAAAAAGCTAAATACATTCTGGAAGAAGTCCATGAGGGTATCTGCGGGGATCATATGGGTGCAAGGTCCCTAGTAAGAAAAATTATGAAGGCAGGCAATTTTTGGCCCACGATGCAGAAAGAAGCAACAGAGTTTATTAAAAAGTGTGACAGTTGCCAGAGGCATGGGAACGTCCAGCGATTGCCAGGAGAAAAGATGATAGCCATCACTTCACCATGGCCTTTTGCCTAGTGTGGGGTTGATATTGTAGGCCCTTTGCCGCAGGGTAAGAAACAAGTGAAGTTCCTGCTCGTCGAAATTGATTACTTCATGAAATGGGTGGAAGCAGAAATGCTTGCCACGATCACAAAAGCAAAAATCCAGAACTTTGTATGGAAAAACATCATATGCAGATTCAAGATACTCAAGACGATCATCTTAGACAAAAGTCGTTAATTCGATAGCCATGGATTCTGTTCTTTTTGCTCGAACCGCAGCATCAAAAATAAATTCTTGTCACTAGGACATCCTCAAGCCAATAAAAAAACAGAAGTGACGAATCGAACATTGCTGAAAATCATCAAGGCTCGACTAGTGGGGGCAAAGGGAGCATGGCCCGAAGAATTACCAAGTGTCTTATAAGCTTATCGAACCACAACAAGGACCCCAATAAGAGAAACACCCTTTAACCTCACATATGGCGCAGAAGCAGTCATCCCCGTCGAGATAGGAGTCACCAGCCTAAGAAAGGAGTTCTTCAGCGAAGATAGCAACGACAACCAACTGAAGCTGAATTTGGATTGCCTGGATGAAGTTAGAGATCAAGCCTCTCAGAGAATGGCCAAGTACCAGCAAAAGATGACCGAATATTACAACCAAAAGGTAAAACTCAAGAGATTCAGCATCGTAGACCTCGCCCTACGAAAAGTGACACCTGCAACGAAAGATTCAACTCAAGGAAAATTAGGACCAACATGGGAAAGCCCATACCGAGTCGTCCACTAATCACGACGAGGAAGTTACCACCTGGAAGACCTAGACGGAAATAAGTTACCTCGTCCATGGAATGTTGAACACCTGAAAAGGTATTACCAATAGGAATTGTAACTCGCTTGTAAACGATTGACAATGTTTTGTGATTTTTGAAGCAGATTAATAAACGTACTATTCAGTGCCTATTGTGAGCTTGTTCATCCAAATTATGTGATGAAATTCCTAAACTGGATGTAAGTCACAAAGTGATAAGATTCCTTAACTAGGATGTAAATCACTTGACAAAGCTAAAATGATAAGATTCCTTAAATGAATGTAAATCATTTTTGATGAACCTAAAATGATAAAATTCCTTAAATGGATGTAGATCATTTAGATGGGCCTAGAATGATAAGATTCCTTAAATGGATGCAAATTATTTTGACGAACCTAAAATGATATAATTCCTAAAATGGATGTAGATCATTTGGACGAGCCTAGAATGATAAGATTCCTTAAATAGATGTAAATCATTTTGACGAACCTAAAATAATAAGATTCCTTAAATGGATGTAAATCATTGGACAAAGTTGAGTGGCGGAATCCCTTGACTAAATGCAAAGCAAATTGATTGGCAAAGTCCCGTGATGAGTGCAAATCACCAGAGCTGTTCTCCAGACAAACTTAATAATGCAAGGACTAAAGATCATAGAAGGCAAAAGCTAAAACACTCACGGAAAAAACAGGCCGCACAAGTGTTGCTAAGGAGTTGCACAAACTCCCTATCAATGAGCAACAACTTTGCCTACTACTCAGCATGAAAATATACGAGATAAAATAAAGGCAAGTAAACATGGCATGTAAGTATTCAAACACAATGTGACTAAAAGATACGATGAAATATAAATATTAAAAAAATATCTGTCTGAAATTGTTCAAAAGCCCAAAAACATGTTGGGCACCCAGAAAATAAAAAATAAAAAAAGAAGAAAAAAAGAGGTATGATAACTAAGTGGCAGGAGCATCGTTTCCACCTTCTCCAAGATCCGCGAGGTTTTTGTTAGTAGCAGCCGCAGCTTGAGCAGCCTCATCAGCCTCCATCTCTTTATCTATAGCTTCAAAGTCCAGATCTTCCAAGTCTATCCCTAGGCCATGCTTCACCAGGTACCTCCTTAATAGTTCAAAGCCTTTGTAATACCAGCTAAACAGAACCGTGTTATTCTCGTCTGTCAGCTGGAACGCCTGGATGGCCTTGGCAGCAATGGACTTAACTTTCTGGTTGGCCGCCACAAGCTGCTCATCCTTCTACATCACCAGTAGCTTCTCCGCCTTAAGCTCGTTGGACAGGGCCTTAATCTCCTCTCTGGATGCATTACTGTCGTCCATCGCAGCAATGAGGTCTTTTCTCAAGCGAGAACCCTCGGCCTCCAGAGCCTTAACTTTAGAGTTGGCCACCACGGCCTTCTTCTCATTAGCCAAATACTCCGAGGTGATGTGAATCGTCTCTCCTAACACCTAGCAATTACCCATGTAAGGACAGAGTAAACAAGACAAAGAAGAATATGGAGTACATGGACGATGCAAAGGGATAACAAGAAGTTACTTGGACAAGTTTATGGACATGACGACTCACCATCTCAATGGAAGGCACCCTAGAGATCTCCTTCAGCTCCTCAGGCATAATGGCTTTGTGAGCCCTTGCCAAAGCCGTCCTTACATAAGCCCAGACGCTAGCTCCAACTTTCTCTTTCCCTTTGTCCCCAGTTCGTCGCTTCTTTGGACGAGGAGTGATCTCCTCCAGGGAAGCAGCTCGCGAAGCGACTCGGACTTCCTCGGGAGCAGGATTAAACGAACCCTTTTCGGTCGTCTCCTTCTAGATGACCCAAACCCTCCTTTGCCCGATACTGGAGAGTGGCTTGTTCTTTTTTGCCTTAATACGGGCGTACATCTCCTGGTTGAATTTGGTCGTCATCTTTACAAGAAGAAAAGAGAAATCTTTATCACACAAAAGGGAGAGGAAAAACGACTTGTAAACAAACTTGCCCTAGATCAACTTACTTTTTTCTTCTCTCCGTATAGCACGAAGAACATAGTGGGAAGGCTCCGGACCCAAGCAATGACGAGCCAAAGTCCGAGGGTTAACCAGCTCGTCAAAATCTTCGATGGTGCTTGCGTATTCAATAACCGCCTGACCACACCCTCTGAATTTACTCTCGAGCTCGGGACGCTCCTTAACTACAAAACAAGTGGAAACATACTAAGAGATAAGAAAGGATGACCAAAATAAATAAACAAAAGATTTTCTTGCAAGAGATAAATGCACCAATTTGAGGGGTCTCCCATCTACGCAGCAACCTAGGAATCTCCCCCCAAAAATCATCAAAAAGGGTCTCCCATCCATCACCTGAGACAAAAAAATACCTAGACTTCGAATAACGAAAGGACGAAGGAAGATCGACGATAAGCCGAGACCTTCTGTCCTAGGGCACAAGCTCATAATACCCGAACTCCTTTGATTCCTTTAGACGATATAGGTGAACAAACTCATCCAACCTAATCATGTCCTATAACGCCCCGAACCCCAAAAGGTCCAAAGCATGAGAAAAACGTCTCAAAAGTACCTGTAGATTTTTCCTTTTTGACAATACAATCCAAATAAATCATATCAAGTATCAACATCAAGAATTATCATAATAATTCCATTAAATATACTCCCAAAGTAAGTCAGATCTCTATACAATAATTACAAGAACCATTGGCCACAAAAGAATAGAGGTTTGAATAAATAATTACATATCATCAGCTTGTCCCATCAGTGGGAATAAAGTCACAACCACTATAATGTACGAAAAAATGAGTCAAGCCTATTCTAAAATGTACATCATCTAATATCTCCATTACAAAAGTTCAACCTCCATCAGTAGTTAGTCTAACTACTGTTAGCCACCAAAAATCTGTCTCAAAAGATTGTTGCCTACTCTTAAAATTTTATAAAATAATGGGATGAGACAGAGCCCAATAAGTAGCATAATTAATGGGGGTGGGGGAAATGCAAGTTTCATTTTCAATAATAATAATATGATATGACAAGAATGATTGAATAATGAAACACAAAATTTCTCAAAGTAAATACCTTGAAACTATATACTAGAGTCTGTGAGCACCAACAATATAATTTCCAAAGCCATAATATCTAACATAAGGTAAATTATCACAAATATACCACACTACCACATAAATCGGTCAAGGGATCCACCCATTCACAACTAACATGATATTGTCCTCTCTGGTATGCAAACTCTTGGCCCTATGGACAGCAACCTCACCCATCTCCTCAACGTTTTTCTCTCCTCCCATGGGCAGCAGAGAGAGCGTGTCAAATAGGACCTCTCTTGCATGTGGTCTCTTGGCCCTATGGGCATCAGGCTCACCCACACATAATCAAGAAACCTCTTCCCCCCATGGGCAGTAAGGAAGAACGCGTCATCTAAAGTAAAAGGGAACTGGCCTAGATTTTATTTCGTTGTCACAAAGACTACGAAAACCAAATCGGGTGATCACCGGGAAATTACACATGGCATAAGGTTAAAACAACATAAAGCTCACAGGTATACATACTTTCAAATACATAGTTTATATCCAGGTAGCAGCATTCTTGTCAAGAGATTTTCTATCAATTTCCCACATAACAAGACAAGATAAGCATCTTTAAATTTTCTAATATACCATAAAATCCATGATTACCTTATCAAAGATTAAATAAAAGATGCTTATTTTTTCATATCAACAATTCATGCATTTCCCCAAATGCAATACCAAATATGATGCACTTTCATATGTAATCATATATAGTAGGGTCACAACACAACACTTTTTAAGAAAACATAGTTTTATAAATAATTTTCCAAAATGTGTTTGACCCAAAAAGAAAAACATCATTTATGCAACATGGTTATTTTCCAAAATCCCATTAAAAAGCTACTTACCTCACAACCGCAAAAGCCTAATTCTCCAAGCTCCAAGGAGATTAGCTAGAACCTAAACAATATCAAGTAAACCTAACACAATAAGCATAGAGCTTGAAATTGTATTTAGCTACAATTTAGAAATTGCCAAATAAACACTTAATTAGGCAAGCCTAGTATTTAACCTCATCAATAATAATATATTCCACTTCCAAAGTTTCTCAACAAATTGATTCACAAGGCATAAACTCCAATTTATAAGGTTAAACCATTTAATATCATCTCCAACATTATGACTAGCTTCCATAAAATTTACACTACATTAAGAGACCCATGAAAGCAAAATCAAAATATCCTCCAAGACAAGAAATTTAGAACTTCAACTAACTCCAAATAAACCCAATGGCAATAGAAAAAGTAGATTTACCAACCATCACATGTTATAACTCAAAACTCCTAAATTTTCCACCATAAATAAACCTTAGGTAGTCATCATTAGCACAAACCATATACCCACTCATCAAATAATTCCACCAATACAAAACCCATACATACAAACAAATAAATATCACTTCCAATGCTCATAAATCACATAGGTATCATTATTAAAGCTTAGATAAAAAATAACCTCAAGCCAAAGTGTAAAACCCCCAAAAAAGGATGTGAAGGGGCTTCTAGGTTCTTAAGGATTTTCCGGTGATCTTGCTGGAAAAATGATGGTGGAAATGGTGGGTGTGGTATGGAAGTACCGGTGGAGAGGATGAGAGTGATAGAAAGGAGTGTGTTTAAGTGAAAAGAAAAGAAAAAGAAACAAATAAGAGATATAGCCGGACATGAAAGGGTTTGATAGATTGAAATGAGTGGTGGGGAGTGGTGTGGTAGGTGGGGCACGTGTGGCCTAAAAAAATTTGATCTTTACCTTTTCTTTTCTTTTTTACTGACTGGGACGTTACATGTCCCCATCAGCCACGATCGTCCAAATCACCATGTAACTTATGACGATCGTCCACAAATTCGACATAAGTTGCCCAGGAGCAATGTTCAAATAATGGAGAAGTTCCATTATGAAGGGATGGGCGGGAAACCTAAGACCACACAAGAAGACCGCCTTATAGAAACACACCTCACCAGGGGCGAAGGCACTGGATTTCTCACTCGACCTAGGAAGACAAATCCTAGTCTCCTCAGGAAATTGGAACCTATACCTAAATCTGCTATGGTTTTCCTCGTTCAGGGAACACTCCTCCTTGAGAGCATGAAACGGTTGGGGTGGTTGTGAAATAGAGGATTGGGAAGACGCGGGTACAAAGGTTGCGGTGTTCGTCTCAGCCCCAGTAGTGTCACCACTAGATGACAAACCTGTTTCCAGATCACTCGACCTAATCTTAGAGCCCATTCTCTCTTCCCTCAATGTTTCTCGTACGGTCCTAAACCAATCTAAAGATTGGCATAACAAAGGGTACAAATCACCCAAAACTAAACCTAGGCTATTACCCCCTATGGCGAAGTCCCCAACCCGTGGACAATGATTACTAGAAGAGCCAAAGGATGCTCCTAAGCGAGCAAAGAAGAATCAAACAGAAGGAGAAAGGTGCCTAGTTTCAGAATAGTCAACCATTAAGCAAAAAGGAGGAAATAAATGTTCTCAAAAATGAAAAAAGGAAGCAAAAAAGGCGTACCTGAGAAGTAGGGAAATTGAAACTCAAAGGAGAAGACGCAGAGTAGAAAGAAGAAAGGTAAAGTGAAGAGAGAAGAAGGTGAAGGTGTTTAAAAAGTCACCTCAAGAAACAGAAAATCGCGGGAAACCAAAGGGTCTCCTCAAAAAAAGCGCCCTCACCAGCCAACCAGAATATGACGCGTGGCCATGACGCGCGCCACGCTGCCACTACGCAGTAAATGCAATAAGGGTGGTATCCCAAGTGCCATAACTACAAAAAAAAAAAAAAAAAAAAAAAAAAAAAAAAAAAAAAAAAATGAAGGAGGAAGAAGATGACTCTTCATATTCCTAAGATCGTCCTTAGGTGGCTCGACGATCACGGAATAAGGGGGCAACTGATAAGTCCAATAAATTTCCTTCATCCAGGCCGAGTCCATGCTAAACGAAGGAAAAAGCCATTTAAGCAGCAATAAATAGAATGCCGTTACACATCAACAATAAGTAACACAAACGTTGAGGAGACGTCGAATCTTCTCATTCAAACCATTCAGAGGCGTTACAAGAATGACATTGATATTGCCATTGAATGCCCCCAACGGCTAGAAAAGAAAGCCATATATATAGGTAACACAAAACCCCAAGGGAGGTACATTTTTTTGTCTTTATTCTTATACTCACAACATAGATAGAGACATTGGCCATTCTTTTCCTAGTCATCTGATTTTATCATCGAAGGCCCAATGGTTGGCACCACACCGGTGACCTTTCCAACTTGAATCTTTCTCTCCTGCAGGCATTTGGGCGATCCTGAGTCACCTTCCATTTGAATGATCACCTCGAATGATGATTTTGGCATCATCAAAAACCATTCTACTTGATGAGAAAGGATGAAAAACACAATTGTGGTAGAGAATACTCTAGCTCTAGATACTGATTATAGTTATACTAATAAGAAAATAGTGAACCATGCTCTCATGGAGGTCAAACTCTTCCTTTTATAGTTGTAGTTGTACTTCTCTTGAAACACCCTTTCATTTACTTTGTGATTGTGTGTGGTCCTAGCTGGTGAGTTTGGCACCAGATCCAACCCCCCTAACACTTCGGACTTTTTTTCCCAAACAAATTTTTTTAGGAAGTATTATGTCCATAACACTTTCATAACAAATCTAAGATAGTAAGTTGTTTCTAGTTCTAATTTGAACCCACTATTAAAGCTGTTTTTGACTTTTTTCACCCATTAGTAATAGCCAATAACAACCTGTTATTCGGAAATTGTTGTGAAAGTTTTGGGAAAAGTCATGGACAGCATTTTTGATATTTTTTAAAATTTGTGAAATGGATTCCTTGCTCCCCCCTCTTGAAATCTTTTTAAAATTTAATACTAGGTAGTTCTAAATGCAGCCAAGGTTCTTCTAGGGTTGGTGATTTAACTAGAGATCATTTTTGGAAACTGGATTGTATGTTTTTCCCGTAATATAGATGTTACAATTAGTTTAACAGCAGAATAATAGGCTATTCGCGACGGTTTAACACTTGCTTGGGAAATGGGCTACCATAATCTTATTCTTGAAACTGACTTGATATAGGTATTTAACTTGCTTAGTAATACTTCTTTATTGCATCCATCTTCTAATGCTCTAAATTCTGATTGTAGGAGCACCCTCGCTAGACCTTAGCAAGTGACCATTCCGCATATATATTGAAAAGAAAATAAATGTTCCGATGTTTTGAGAAACTGTAATAGCTAGTCTTTTTGTGTTAATTTATAGGACTTTCCCTCCATCTTTATATTTTGTGTACTTATGAGAAGTCCAAAGATTAACTACTTGTAGACTTGTATAATATAAATCTCCCTGAGTACTTGTGTTCTATGTTTACTCTGTGTACTTATTTATCTTAATTTTTTAGTATAAAGCTCTCCTTAGAAGCGAAAAAACAAAGATATTGTGATTATCTTTTTATTGTGGATCGGCATTGACATGAATAAAATGTAGAATATTATCTTATTATCAAAACTAGGATCAAAACTATGCTCTTGAAACTGGCAAACCTCCAGGAGAACGAGAAGCAAATCTTGATCGGAAAAAAGCTGGTTAATGAACTTATATTAGAATAAAACAACTCTGGAGGTAAAAAGAACGATGATAGAGATACTATAAACTAATGTGTTATATCACAAAAAATGAATGCGAGAATTAATTTTTTACGTGATTATTTGGTTGAAGTGGTATTAATTAGTCAAGAGCATTTTAGTTATTTTAGTTTAATTGAAATTTCTTGGTGCTTCCAATGAATACATCTAGGGTTTAAATTAAATCTCCCACCCCAACTGTTGATGTATAAAAAAGAGATATCTCTTCTTTATACATCAACAGTTGGGATGGGAGATTAATAGATTAATGACGTGGCAGTATCTTGACTATCAATTTTAAAAGAAATGTGAAGATTTAAAAAACTTTACTTTGTAAAGTATCCTAATAACTTTAAAAGATTTAAATCCTATGTTTATATGTGAAAATTAAAGGCGAGTGTTATAAATAAATTATTTTTTTAAAAAAAAGTGAGAGTTCTCAAAAATTAGAGTGTTGTGTGTGAATTCCAGTTAGCTCAATTGGTAAAGTTTCTGATGGTTTTTACCAAAAAAAAAAAAAAAAAAAAAAAAAAAAAAGTCTCTGATAGTTGAATAAGAAATCTGGAATTCAATCTCCGCCTACACCAAAAATCTATTGATGTCTTGATCGGCCTGATAATAAAGAGCTACTATCAGGAGCAGACGCTATATAATAATAAAAAAATAAATAATAAAAAAATAAAAAATAAAAAATAAAAGTGTGTGATATGCGAAAGTCTATTCTGCGTTTAATCATAAGCTATGATCAGCTAGCACATGTAGTAAAGTCAATATTACTTTTCGTTATTAAACTGAAAATCTTTCTCAAGGACCCTTGATCTATTGGCTTACTCCAATAAATAAAGAATTTTCATTACATACGGTTTTTCATCTCCTGAGCTTACAACAAAATGGAAATAAAATTCAAGAACAAATTGAATACATTTTTTTTTTTTTTTGTGTGGGAATAATTGTAATCATCCTTCGTGGCTTAGCTTGGAGCCCTTTTGATCAGTTGATCTTAGAACACACTTTGCGAATTTCACCTTGAGTACCAGACTTGAGGCCAATGTTGCTCATCTTCACCATGGACTTTCCGAACTGCACATTGAAGGCATTTGACCCAAGCAAGCTTTGAACAAAACTTCTGGTGGAGGCGTCAGTCCATAACTTTTGATCAGACTCAAGTACTCCTCGGCCAGTCCTCAAGTTGGAGAAGAAAGATGAGTCAAATCTGTTTTGGCTACCGGTGTCTAGTCCAACACGCCTTGTGGCATCACCATTTTGTGGGCAGAGTGCTCGTAATTGAGGAAGGAAACTGGGGTTGATTGTAGGATCGGCACCATTTCCAGTAGTAGTGAAGTTATACAATCTGTACTGAAAGAACTGGCAAGCTGAAGTTCCAATAGTATGGCCACCTAGTCAATAGTTAATTGAAATGAATAGAAGTTAGATGAAATGTAATAAACTAGGACACGTACTTTTTGGGTAAATCTATAGTTATAACAATAAAAGACGAGGATTTGAATTGTAGTTCACTGAACTATAAAGTTCTTGACTGTAAAACACATACTTGAACATGTAGCTAGGGATATAAAAAAATGATTTATTAAATGATAATGCGTTGATGCTTACCGACAAGAATAACAAGATCTTGGGCGTTTAAACCTTTCGCTGAAAACTTCTTCTTCTGAGCATCAATAGATTCTGTAAAGCCAGGCAATTCGGTAGTATCAGAAGCCAATGATACTCGACCATCTTTGCGTCCGGTTGGCACCTGCCAATTTGGTCCATTTGTCTACAAGAAAAATGCAAAATATGATTAATTACACGTAAAAGCATGTAAAATATATACTAATAAATTAATCTGATGAATATATAAAAGCGTGAGATCAAGTACCAGAACGACAGAATCACGAGCAGCAAGAGCAAGAATATCAGCACAAGAAACAACACCAGGGCATGCAGCTTCAAGCTTGGTCTTGGCATCATCAATAACTTCATATCCTCTCAAACCAAGGTTAGGTCCAGCTGTTTTCTCAGTGTTAGGCCCATCAATAAGGACAGAAGCATCGCAACCCTGCACGAAACAGTCATGAAAGTGCATCCTTAACAATCCAGGAGCCACAGTGGGATTAGATTGGAAATGAGCTTGAACCGTTGAGCGAACAATGGATTCAGCTCGAGGGCATGATTTGGAGTAGAACCCAACACGAGTGGCTTGGCAATGCACGTAAGAAACACTCAAAGAGAGTAAGAGAAACACCAAAAGGGACGTTTGGATCAAACGTGCACTCTCCATTAATGCAATAACAGGATAAGGATCAGGAAGATAGAGATGGGGTGTGTTAAGCTAAATTGGAAGTTTGTATTTTCAAATTTGTAGTAGCTCTAAGCTTTGCTTGTGGTATTGTGAGAATGAAGGAGGACAATTAATTTATTTATAGGATCATTTGAGGTCAAAATTCGGAGAGAGAGTAAGCAAAGTCTGCTGATCATAGCAAAGTTAGAGAATAAATAGATGGCCTGCAAATTTAATAGTAGTAGCTGAGCTCACCTTTGTTTTATAATGATTCTTATGGATTGAATGGGACTATTCCGCGTGAGAAATAGTACTCGTGAAAGAATTGTCAAAATCCAACCAAATAAAATTCATATAAAATTACAAAAAATATAATAAAGAACTGTTTATAGCATTAAATTTTTTTTTTTTCTTCACCGCCAATACAATTTGCATAAAAAAATGGATTGTCAAACGTCAACGAATGACATAATTATTAAAAATTAAAAAGAAAAAGACAAGAAGGATTAGGATAAACAATGTTGATTGCCTATTTCAATGTCACAGCCTCCGATTGGGCGGCGCTGCTGGCACGCGCAATACCAACGAGCCCCTTCTGTAAGTACACCTCTGTCCTAAAAAAAGAACTATTATTTGGCTCATTTTTTAATCTTATGTAAACAATGTTGATTGCCTGTTTCAAAGTTTGCCCAAATTAATAATGTTGAAGTCCCTATTGCATGAGTTGTTTATGTATGGCTCTCAAAAAAATAAGTGTTGTTTATGAAAATGTTTTTATCGAACTATTTTAGGTTTCATTTGTTCAAATTCGTAACATGGCGGCTTTCATGCAATTCAAGAGCCACGCTAATTTCAAATACTTTTGTAGTAAAATATAATTATAATGGCTCTAATTAAATATCTCTCTTTTATTTTTCTGTTTTTTTACTCTTTTTTTTTTTTTAAGAAATTCCATGTGATGAGAAGCTATCCTGGTTACGTTTGTTTTAGCGTAAAATGTTTTTTGAAAAAACTATTTTCCAGCAATTGATAAGTTATAAATATTATTTTAAAAAATTCCTTTTATATGGAAAAGTAAATGGCTAAAATATTAGGAACCTCCCAAAAACCCAAAATACATCTCAAACCACCAAAATGATGTCAAGGCTATTTTGATCATTTTGGAGGTATTTGGAGCCGTTTGTTCATTTTGGAGGTTCCTAGGGTATTTTAGTCATCTGGTGATTTCAAAGCATTTTGGTTGTTTTAGTTTATATATATGTATATATATATATATATATATATTTATATAAAAGATAGAAATTTCACTCTAGCTTAATCTAAGTGTATATATGTGTGAAGCTCCCTGCTGGAGGCTTGAACCCCGACTCTTACCTCCCACACCTCACAAATCTTTATACTTATGAAGTGACCATCGCACCAAGGGTGTGCGGTGGTGTTTTAGAATTTATTAAGTGTATTTTGGTTGTTCCAAGCGTATTTTAATTATTTTGAAAAATTTTATGGACATTTGGTCATTTTAGAAGTTCAAATGGGTATTTTTGTCATTTTAGACTTTTCATGGTAATGTTTTGGTAATATTGAGAATTCTAGGGTATTTTGGTCATTTTGGAGTTTCTAGGGGTATTTTGGTTATGTTTGGTAATTTTGATGATATTTTGGTCATGTTGGAGATTTCAAGAGTATTTTAGTAATTTTGAAGATTTCTGAGATATTTTAGTAATTATAGAGTTTTCAAGGGTTTTGGTCATTTTCAACACTTTACGGGCATTTTTGATGTTCTAAATGAATTTTGGTAATTTTGGAGATTTCAAGGGTATTGTAATCATTTTAAAGTTCTCAGTGATTTTCTTTTTAAAATTTTGGAGTTCTTTTCTATTTTGGTCATTTTTGGTATTTTGGGGTATTTTTGTAATTTTTAGATATTTAAGGGTTATTTTAGTCATTTTAAAAGATTTTGGGATAGATAGCATGAAGGAATGATGATCGTAAACGTTTTACTTATTTTTTTATGCATAAAATTTTACACCATACACTCATACTTACATTTTTTTTTTTCAGTTTGACCAAAGATTTCAAGCCACTCAAAACACCTAAAAACACAAATTTTTTTCTAACATCGAAACAAATGTACCCCCAATGGATTTGAATTTCTAAATTTTCAATCTTTTTCGAAGAAGGTTATAAGTTGTTAAATACATAAACGAGTGGAAAGATCGATTAAATAAAAGCAAACACAGTCTTCACCCTAGAACTTGGACTCTTAGGGTATTTAAATTCAATAGTTATAAGTGAGAAATGGAGGATTTAACCCTAGTTCTCTTCATAAGAAAGATCAAATTATATTACTAAACTACAAAACTTTTGATAAATAAAACATATATAATTTTAAATAGTGTTGCACCATGGAGATACCATATATATCAACCTATAGATTCATAAAAAGCTAAATTGTACGTCTATCCATTTGAAAAAGAAATTGAGAGAATCCTAGTATTAATAAAATGCCGTTAAGCATAATAGTCAACAATACGTTTATAGGTGAAAATTAGATTTTAGTTTCATATAAAAATGGACCCCAAAAAGAAAAAGGTGAGAGCTCTCAAATATTAGAGTGATATCTGATACGTGAAAATATGATCAGCTAGCGCATTTGTACTTAAAGTCAATATTACTTGAAGAGATATGAACAGATATTGACAATTTCCCTGGTTCATTTATAGCAGCTGTTACTGTGCTTGATCCCTTTCATTGCACAAAAAATTTCGTTATTAAACTGAAAAGCTTTCACAAGATTGACCCTCAATCTATTAGCTTACATCAAAAAATAAAGAATGTTCAATACATACGGTATTTCATCTCTTGAGTTTACACCAAATGGAAACAAAATACAATAACAAATTAAATACATTTACGTCTTCTTCTTTTTTTTTTTTCTTTTTTTTTGGATTAATTGTTATCATCCTTCGTGGCTTAGCTTGGAGCCCTTTTGATCAGTTGATCTTAGAACACACTTTGCGAATTTCACCTTGAGTACCAGACTTGATGCCAATGTTGCTCATCTTCACCATGGACCTTCCAAACTGCACATTGAAGGCATTTGACCCAAGCAATCGGTTAACAAAACTTTTGGTGGAGGCGTCAGTCCATAACTTTTGATCAGACTCGAGTACTCCTCGGCCATTCCTCAAGTTTGAGAAGAAAGATGAGTCAAATCTGTTTTGGCTACCAGTGTCCAGTCCAACACGCCTTGTGGCATCACCATTTTGTGGGCAGAGTGCTCGTAATTGAGGAAGGAAACTGGGGTTGATTGTAGGATCGGCACCATTTCCAGTTGTAGTGAAGTTATATAGTCTATACCTGAAGAACTGGCAAGCTGAAGTTCCAATGGTATGGCCACCTAGTTGTGACATATATAAATGAATATGAATTATTTGAAATGTAACAAGCAACTAAAACACGTACTTTTTGGGTAACTCAATAGTTATAATAATAAAGAAAGAGGATTTGAATTTGAATTCTAGTTCTCGTAAAAAAGAACAAGCAATATCACTGCTATAAAGCTCTTGACTGTAAAACGCATACTTGATAACATAGATGGTGATATAAAAAATGACTTATAGAATAATTATGCATTGATCATGCTTACCGACAAGGGTAATAAGATCTTGAGCATTTAAACCCTTCGCTGAAAATTTTTGCTTTTGAACATCAATGGAGTCTGTAAAGCCAGGCAAATTGGAAGTATCAGAGGCCAATGATACCCGGCCATCTTTACGTCCGGTTGGCACTTTCCAATTAGGTCCATTGGTCTATAAGAAAAATGGAAACTATAATCAATGACATTGACACAGACTATAAAATCATGACATGTAACATAATGATGATCTTGTTCTCTTCGCAAAGGCTGATGTCAAAAATTGTATGGCTGTAAGGGATGTTCTAGATACCTTTTGTATGCTCTCTGGTCAGAAGGTGAGTGCTGAAAAGTCTCGGGTGTTTTTTTCTCCTAATTTGGCTCAACACAGAAGAGAGGAATTATGCAACATATTTGATTTTCGGTCTACCCCCTCACTAGGGAAATATCTGGGTTTTCCTCTTAAACACACTTCAACTCTCCAAGACTTTGGTGCTGTGATTGATCGGGTTCAGAATCGATTGGCGGGTTGGAAGTCTCACCTTCTCTCTTTTGCTGGGAGACTCATTCTAACGCAGACTACACTTTCCACCATCCCGAATTATGTCATGCAAAGTGTTGCTCTTCCATCTAAGATCACACAATGTGTTGACAGGTTATGCCGTAATTTTATTTGGGGCACCACAGAGCACAAAAAGAAACTACATTTAGTCAGCTGGAAGAAAATCACCAAGGCCAAAAAAGATGGGGGTTTGGGTCTTCAATCAGCAAAGGAGAGGAATATAGCTTTGCTAGCCAAACTCAATTGGCGATTCCATCAAGAAAAGGATTCTCTTTGGACCCGTGTGCTTGCTCACAAATATAAATATAGAAGAAGGCAGAATCTTTTGAAACCTAGAGCTTGTTCAACCACATGGGCAGCTCTTAAAAAAGGTGAACCAATTTTCATGAAAGGCACTAAATGGATAGCAGGTATGAATAGTGGTTTATCCTTTTGGCATGATAAATGGCTGAATGATGGGTCATTGAGAAATCTGATTGAAGGTCCTTTTCAAAGAGGGGAGGAGGATCTTTTGTTGAAGGATGTTATTCATCACAGAGATTGGAGTCTTGGTGGACTTTCTTTTGCACTCCCCTCTACCATCTGGCAAAAAATCAAAGCCACCCCCTTCCCCTTGGCTGCAAATAGTATGGATCGCATCACATGGGCTTCCTCACCCAATGGGGATTTTGATCTCAGAGAAGCCTACAAGCTGGCTTGTATGGACAATGACAACCACCCATATGGATCTTTTGCAGGGCAGTGGGTTTGGAAGACGATCACTCTACCTAAAATCAAATGCTTTTTATGGCAATGCCTCCATAAAAGCATATCAGTTAGAGAAGTCCTTGCTGCCTCAACGTCCCCCTTTGTTGTCCGGTTTGCAACTCCGCAACGGAATCAATCTTGCATATGCTTAGAGATTGTCCTCAAGTTCGAGTTTTTTGGGATTCCTTCCCTCCTCCCATCCACCCTAATTTATTTTATGGTGCAAGCCTCTCGGATTGGCTCAAAATCAACTGCACATCCCACAAGGCTGCTGGTATTGGCATTAGGTGGGGAGTTATTTTCCCCTTTGGAGTTTGGAGTCTATGGCTACGGCGGAACAAGGTAATTTTTAGGGACCATACCACTCTTAAACCAATCATGGCTGAAACGTTAGCTAAAGTTTCGGAGTTTGCCTATCTTGGATTAAATGAAAGGCTTAAACGCACCACATGCTCCATTCAGGTACGTTGGCTCCCTCCTCCTGAAAACTGGTTTAAGCTAAACTTCGACGGGTCCTCCTTGGGTAATCCGGGCAAAGCTGGTGGTGATGGTATCATTAGAAACTCCATTGGAAATTGGGTGCGTGGTTATGCTCGAGCTATTGGCCATACCACAGGTGTGGCGGCAGAACTATGGGCGCTAAGGGATGGAATCAATTTATGCATTGATTTGAACTTGACTAATGTGCTGATTGAAATGGATGCGAAGATTGTGGTGGACCTGTTACTGAATGGTGAAAAGAAAACCCATGGTAATGACGTTCTTATTGCTGATTGCAAAGAGGGATTAAAGAAAATTTCGAGAGTCCGAATTCAACACTGTTATAGAGAAGCAAATAAATGTGCCGATGCTCTTGCTAGGAGAAGTGCCTTGCTTTCTCAAGATTTTGTAATTTTCCATTCTCCTCCATCTGATGTTGCTTTCTTAGTTGGTCTTGATGCTGTGGGAACCATGTATGTTTGGTCCCAAGCTATTGTTTCTGACGTTGTATCTGCTGTTTCTTAGTTAATCTCAATAGCCCTGTTTACCAAAAAAAAAAAAAAGAAGTAAGCCTTGTCCTGGATGAGTCATCCGCAGGTGCAACACCATCACCT